>JAXIVJ010001079.1:32500-155003 GCA_036785665.1 Chirona hameri | reverse complement strand
TATTTGAACTCATTTTTTGTTCACAAAGGCCGAACCATCAGTGAACTTCTCTGAAGGCGGATTTTTTTTTTTCAGCGTTCGCGCAATATGTTTCTGGGTGAAGGTTTTTAGCTGGGTGAAGTTTTTTGTTTGTTCTGTACCGTATCTAAATGTCGTCTAACGCCCCCTGGTGTCGTCTATCAACAGAAGAAGCGTCAGCTGGAGATGGGGCCCCGCCGACAGCTGTCCAGGGGCCGGCCGCCGCCCGAGCCGCCCTCCCCGGAGTTGGCGCCGCCGCCCACGCCGCCGCCGGCCGTCCCCGCCTCCGCCCCCGTCACCCTGGCGCAGAAGGCCGGCAAGGGCGTGCGGAAAGGCTCTCCGGCCGAGTCGCCGCAACGCGAGAAGCCGGACACCAAGAAGTCGCCGTCCGTCGCCAAACGCGACAAGACTGAGATTAAGAAGGAGCCAGTGGCGCCGGCGAAGAAGGAGAAAGTAGACTCGAAGAAGGCGGCTGTTAAACAGGTGGAGGATGTCAAGAAATCGCCTGCCGCGGCATCGCCGAAACGAGAGAAATCAACGGCGAAGAAGGCGAAGAAAGAGGATGCGTCTGAAAGCGACGAGATAGCAGACGCAAAGAAGTCCACCGCTTCTATGAAGCAGGATAAACCGGACGCGAAGAAGCCGGCCGCACCGGAAAAGCCGGCGGCCAAGAAGCAGGACAATTCGGCCGCACCGGATAAGCCAGTGGTCAAGAAGCAGGACAAGTCGAAACGCGACAAGAATGACAGCCGAAAACCGGCGGCGCTGTCACCCAAGCAGAGTAAGGGGCGGCGCCAGACGGCCGTCCCTGGTCAGCCAGACTTCTCTGGACTCTGCCGCATCGGACACCGCGACCCCCGGCCCCGGCCCCGGCGGTGGCGGCGCGGCCGGCGGCCGGGAGCAAGCGGCCACCACGGCCCGACCAGGCAGAGAGCCTAAGAAGAGCCTAAAGAGGAGATGGTGGAGGTGGACTCTGATGAGGAACGGGAGGTGGCGCGGCTGCGGCGAAACGAGGAGAGAGAGGAGCTCGAGAATGCAGAGCGGGAGAAGGAGGAGGCGTGAGTAGACTGGGAAGATGGTCGAGCGGGGGGGGAGGGGAGGGGAGGGAGGGGAGGGGAGGGGAGGGGAGGGGAGGGGAGGGGAGGGGAGGGGAGGAGAGAGGAGGGAAGGGGGAGGGGAGGGGAGGGGAGGGGAGGGGAGGGGAGGGGAGGGGAGGAGGAGGAGGAGGAGGAGAGGAGGAGGAGGAGGAGGAGGAGGAGGAGGAGGAGGAGGAGGAGGAGGAGGAGAGGAGGAGGAGGAGGAGGAGGAGGAGGAGGAGGAGGAGGAGGAGGAGGAGGGGAGGAGGAGGAGGAGGAGGAGGAGGAGGAGGAGGAGGGAGGGAGTAGGAGTAGAAGGGAGGGCTATCTTGGGGCGTCAAACTGCAGGTTGACGTTGGTATACGACTAGGTGTCTGCTAATGGTCGAAGTATTTTAAGCGTGTTACACTAAAATTGGTGCATTGTGCGCTTGAGATTCGTACTGCGTGTGGCCTGACGGTTAATGCAAACCACTCATCGTTCGTGTTACTATTGCACACTAACTATCTCTTCTCAACGTTATTATCGTGAGCGATCTCGGCGAAGATTTACAGGTCGAGCAGCATAGTAGAGGCTTGAGTTCACCATCACCAGGTGACTAACGCCAACCGCCCTATATTTCAGCTTCATCCAGCGAGCGATCGCCATGATCGAGGCACGCGAGGTGGGCGCCCGCGGGAGGAGATCAGCGTCGCGGCCGGGACTCAAGCCGCCGCTCGGCCGGCGCCGGCAGCGGCGGCGGAGCGTCAGCCGGCCGCAAGACCGCCTCCGACCGCCGCCGGGCGCGCCGGAAAGAACCCCGTCCACCATCTCCAGCTGCCGATCCCGTCCCCGCCCCTGTCCCCGCCCCCGCCCCGGCGCCCACACCGACGCGGATACCAGTGCCCACATAAAGCCTCGCGCAAGTTCATTAGTGACAGTCTGTCAGAGAGTGAGAGTGCGAAGGAGAACAAGCTGTCTCGGCCGCCGCCGCCTCCCACATGTCAGATTCGGACGACTCCGACGCGCCGCCGCCGACCAAGGCAGCCGCGCGGAAGGCGAGTCGGCCGCGGAAGCAGCAACAGAAGAAGAAGAAGACGGCAGCATCTGATTCTGAAGAGGACGAGGCTGAGCGTCGACTGTCGTCGCCGCCGCCGCCGCCGCCGCCGCCGCCGCCGCCGCCGCCACCGCGTGACCCGCTGCGGGATGACTCGAACTCGACGGCGGCCGGTGAGCGGCGGTTCGTGGGCCGAAGGACCAATAACTCGCGCTGGGGTCGCTGACCGAGCCGCTTTCGGCGCTGGAGGAGCGGCAGGCGGAGGAGGCGCGCCCAAACAACGCGCTCGCGACCAGCACCGGGAAGATCCGCAGCTCGGCCAGGTGAGACGCGAGAGCGCGATGGATGGGGCAGAGGTTCATACAAACGCTCAAATGTGCGTCATGATTGCCGGAAGTCTGGATTCATGCTTGCAATTAGTTAGACATGGAAATGCACATGGCACATGCAAACCTGTCGAAATATTCCTAGAATTGGAGACCCGAAGGCTCCCAGTAGGTTTTTGTGCTGTTGTATTGCATGGATTCAGAAGTTTAGTAGTCGTGTATCAATCTTCGTCACTTAATCATCTCTCGGATTGTTGCATGTTGGTGGTTGGTCTAGTGCACTGCCAAGTTAAAATGACGGATGTTAGGTCGTTTGTTGTTCAATCAGTATTGATTCATTCTATCTTGGCAGCACTTTGTTCATCTAATGCCGACGAACTTTGTACTAAAGGTGTAATCGCTGATAATCGTGTGCCCCTCATGTGACAAGGCTAGCACGGGGACTGGCTACACAATGATTTGCATCGCTGGCGCATGGGCGAGTGGACCAGTTCATGGGCCTCTGTTGTCCGGCTCCCCGAAGAAGAAGAAAGTAGCCTCATCACGTGGCCACTAGAGTTGAGCGTGTATAATGTTGGCTGACCACAGCATAAACAGCTGCATGTCTAGCTCACCTGAATTTGGCTAGACAACGTGGCGTGAGCTGACGGCTGCAGCAGAAACTACTTTCATCAAGCTGCATATGATCTTCGGAAAACGTTTCTTCCTCTTCCATTGTGTTCTGCTCTGTGCTGTTTTTAACACTCCTGTTGAGCGGTTTGTCATGATATCCACTTTATTTGTCAACACCCCAGTACAAACACTGAGTTTTGTCATTCATTTCCAGCAGTTTGTGCAGCCATCTAGGCGCCACTGCCACCCACTTCACTGACTCCTCTCACCCCGCCCCTCTCCACCGCAGCGTGCTCCACACTCACCCCGCCCCTCTCCACCGCAGCGTGCTCCACACTCACCCCGCCCCTCTCCACCGCAGCGTGCCCCACACTCACCCCGCCCCTCTCCACCGCAGCGTGCTCCACACTCACCTTCCCCTCTCCACCGCAGCGTCCTCCACACTCACCCCGCACCTCTCCACCGCAGCGTGCTCCACACTCACCGCCGCCCCTCTCCACCGCAGCGTGCTCCACACTCACCTCCCCTCTCCACCGCAGCGTGCTCCACACTCACCCCGCCCCTCTCCACCGCAGCGTGCTCCACACTCACCTCCCCCTCTCCACCGCAGCGTGCTCCACACTCACCCCGCCCCTCTCCACCGCAGCGTGCTCCACACTCACCCCGCCCCCTCTCCACCGCAGCGTGCTCCACACTCACCCCGCCCCTCTCCACCGCAGCGTGCTCCACACCCACCCCCGCCCCTCTCCACCGCAGCGTGCTCCACACTCACCTCCCCTCTCCACCGCAGCGTGCTCCACACTCACCTCCCCTCTCCACCGCAGCGTGCTCCACACTCACCTCCCCTCTCCACCGCAGCGTGCTCCACACTCACCTCCCCTCTCCACCGCAGCGTGCTCCACACTCACCTCCCCTCTCCACCGCAGCGTGCTCCACACTCACCTCCCCTCTCCACCGCAGCGTGCTCCACACTCACCTCCCCTCTCCACCGCAGCGTGCTCCACACTCACCCCGCCCCTCTCCACCGCAGCGTGCTCCACACTCACCCCGCCCCTCTCCACCGCAGCGTGCTCCACACTCACCCCGCCCCTCTCCATCGTAACGTGCTCCACACTCACCTCTCTCCACCGCAGCGTGCTCCACACTCACCTCCCCTCTCCACCGCAGCGTGCTCCACACTCACCCCGCCCCTCTCCACCGCAGCGTGCTCCACACTCACCCCGCCCCTCTCCACCGCAGCGTGCTCCACACTCACCCGCCCCTCTCCACCGCAGCGTGCTCCACACTCACCCCGCCCCTCTCCACCGCAGCGTGCTCCACACTCACCCCGCCCCTCTCCACCGCAGCGTCCTCCACACTCACCTCCCCTCTCCACTGCAGCGTGCTCCACACTCACCCCGCCCCCTCCACCACAGCGTGCTCCACACTCACCCCGCCCCTCTCCACCGCAGCGTGCTCCACGCTCACCTCCCCTCTCCACCGCAGCGTGCTCCACCCTCACCCCGCCCCTCTCCACCGCAGCGTGCCCCACACTCACATCCCCTCTCCACCGCAGCGTGCTCCACACTCACCCCGCCCCTCTCCACCGCAGCGTGCTCCACACCCACCCCTCCCCTCTCCACCGCAGCGTGCTCCACACTCACCTCCCCTCTCCACCGCAGCGTGCTCCACACTCACCCCGCCCCTCTCCACCGCAGCGTGCTCCACACTCACCTCCCCTCTCCACCGCAGCGTGCTCCACACTCACCCCGCCCCTCTCCACCGCAGCGTGCTCCACACTCACCCCTCCCCTCTCCACCGCAGCGTCCTCCACACTCACCCCGCCCCTCTCCACCGCAGCGTGCTCCACACTCACCCCGCCCCTCTCCATCGTAGCGTGCTCCACACTCACCCCGCCCCTCTCCACCGCAGCGTGCTCCACACTCACCCGTCCCTCTCCACCGCAGCGTGCTCCACACTCACCCCGCCCCTCTCCACCGCAGCGTGCTCCACACTCACCTCCCCTCTCCACCGCAGCGTGCCCCACACTCACCCCGCCCCTATCCACCGCAGCGTGCTCCACACTCACCCCGCCCCTCTCCATCGTAACGTGCTCCACACTCACCTCTCTCCACCGCAGCGTGCTCCACACTCACCCGTCCCTCTCCACCGCAGCGTGCTCCACACTCACCCCGCCCCTCTCCACCGCAGCGTGCTCCACACTCACCCCGTCCCTCTCCACCGCAGCGTGCTCCACACTCACCCCGCCCCTCTCCACCGCAGCGTGCTCCACACTCACCCCGCCCCTCTCCACCGCAGCGTGCTCCACACTCACCCCGCCCCTCTCCACCGCAGCGTGCTCCACACCCACCCCGCCCCTGTCCATCGCAGCGTGCTCCACACTCACCTCCCCTCTCCACCGCAGCGTGCTCCACACTCACCCCGCCCCTCTCCACCGCAGCGTGCTCCACACCCACCCCGCCCCTCTCCACCGCAGCGTGCCCCACACTCACATCCCCTCTCCACCGCAGCGTGCTCCACACTCACCTCCCCTCTCCACCGCAGCGTGCTCCACACTCCCCTCCCCTCTCCACCGCAGCGTGCTCCACACTCACCTCCCCTCTCAGTGTCCTGAATTTCACAAATATGAGTGGAAAGCCACACCCAAATAAACTTTTTTGTCACGTCACTTGCCATCGAAACGACGTCACTAGCGATCGAGCTAAATAGTATTCAAAACAAGTCACGCTTTTAACACACGCTTAGTTTTGAATTATCGGAACAGCTACTTTTTGTTAAATACACAACAAACTGACTGCCCGAAGCATCCATTTTGGGTTATTATCATACAAATTCGAACCTCAATATCCACCTCCTTCTGGAATAGTGACGTCCTCTCAGCATTCATCACACTCTTGCAAAAAACAATTTCAGGACACTGTCCCCTCTCCACCGCAGCGTGCCCCACACTCACCCCGCCCCTCTCCACCGCAGCGTGCTCCACACTCACCCGCTCCACACTCACCCGTCCCTCTCCACCGCAGCGTGCTCCACACTCACCCCGCCCCTCTCCACCGCAGCGTGCTCCACACTCACCTCCCCTCTCCACCGCAGCGTGCTCCACACTCACCTCCCCCCTCTCCACCGCAGCGTGCTCCACACTCACCCCGCCTCTCTCCACCGCAGCGTGCTCCACACTCACCCCGCCCCTCTCCACCGCAGCGTGCTCCACACTCCCCTCCCCTCTCCACCGCAGCGTGCTCCACACTCACCTCCTCTCTCCACCGCAGCGTGCTCCACACTCACCTCCTCTCTCCACCGCAGCGTGCTCCACACTCACCCCGCCCCTCTCCATCGCAGCGTGCTCCACACTCACCCCGCCCCTCTCCACCGCAGCGTGCTCCACACTCACCTCGCCCCTCTCCACCGCAGCGTGCTCCACACTCACCCCGCCCCTCTCCACCGCAGCGTGCTCCACACCCACCCGCCCCTCTCCACCGCAGCGTGCTCCACATTCACCTCCCCTCTCCACCGCAGCGTGCTCCACACTCACCCCGCCCCTCTCCACCGCAGCGTGCCCCACACTCACCCGCCCCTCTCCACCGCAGCGTGCTCCACACTCACCCCGCCCCTCTCCACCGCAGCGTGCTCCACACTCACCCCGCCCCTCTCCACCGCAGCGTGCCCCACACTCACCCGCCCCTCTCCACCGCAGCGTGCTCCACACTCACCCGCCCCTCTCCACCGCAGCGTGCTCCACACTCACCCCGCCCCTCTCCACCGCACCGTGCTCCACACTCACCCCTCCCCTCTCCACCGCAGCGTGCTCCACACTCACCCCGCCCCTCTCCACCGCAGCGTGCTCCACACTCACCCCGCCCCTCTCCATCGTAACGTGCTCCACACTCACCCCGCCCCTCTCCACCGCAGCGTGCTCCACACTCACCCCGCCCCTCTCCACCGCAGCGTGCCCCACACTTACCCCGCCCCTCTCCACCGCAGCGTGCTCCACACTCACCCCTCCCCTCTCCACCGCAGCGTGCTCCACACTCACCCCGCCCCTCTCCACCGCAGCGTGCTCCACACTCACCCCGCCCCTCTCCATCGTAACGTGCTCCACACTCACCCCGCCCCTCTCCACCGCAGCGTGCTCCACACTCGCCCCGCCCCTCTCCACCGCAGCGTGCCCCACACTTACCCCGCCCCTCTCCACCGCAGCGTGCTCCACACTCACCCCGCCCCTCTCCACCGCAGCGTGCCCCACACTCACCCCGCCCCTCTCCACCGCAGCGTGCTCCACACTCACCCCGCCCCTCTCCACCGCAGCGTGCCCCACACTCACCCCGCCCCTCTCCACCGCAGCGTGCTCCACACTCACCCTGCCCCTCTCCACCGCAGCGTGCTCCACACTCACCCCGCCCCTCTCCACCGCAGCGTGCTCCACACTCACCCGCCCCTCTCCACCGCAGCGTGCTCCACACTCACCCCACCCCTCTCCATCGCAGCGTGCTCCACACTCACCCCACCCCTCTCCACCGCAGCGTGCTCCACACTCACCCCGCCCCTCTCCACCGCAGCGTGCTCCACACTCACCTCCCCTCTCCACCGCAGCGTGCTCCACACTCACATCCCCCTCTCCACCGCAGCGTGCTCCACACTCACCCCGCCCCTCTCCATCGCAGCGTGCTCCACACTCACCCCGCCCCTTTCCACCGCAGCGTGCTACACACTCACCTCCCCCCTCTCCACCGCAGCGTGCTCCACACTCACCCCGCCCCTCTCCACCGCAGCGTGCCCCACACTCACCCGCCCCTCTTCATCGCAGCGTGCTCCACACTCACCCCGCCCCTCTCCACCGCAGCGTGCTCCACACTCACCCCGCCTCTCTCCATCGCAGCGTGCTCCACACTCACCCCGCCCCTCTCCACCGCAGCGTGCTCCTCACTCACCCCGCCCCTCTCCACCGCACCGTGCTCCACACTCACCTCCCCTCTCCACCGCAGCGTGCTCCACACGGACGAGGAGCTGCGGGTCGGCATGTACAAGGCGCTGGAGGCGGTGAAGGCGCACGAGGAGGCCTGGCCATTTCTGGACCCCGTGGAGGAGGAGTACGCGCCCAACTACTACGCCGTCATCCGCCGGCCGATGGACCTCAACAAGCTGGAGAGCAGGCTGGACGCCGGCGTCTACCAGACGCGCGAGGCATTCGAGGCCGACTTCAAGCTCATTGTGGACAACTGCAAGCTCTACAATGGCTTGGAGAATGGTGAGCTGGCGTTGTGTGTGTGTGTGTGTGTGTGTGTATGTGTGTGTGTGTGTGTGTGTGTGTGTGTGTGTGTGTGTGTGTGTGTGTGTGTGTGTGTGTGTGTGTGTGTGTGTGTGTGTGTGTGTGTGTGCGTGCGTGTGCGTGTGCGTGTGCGTGTGCGTGTGCGTGTGCGTGTGCGTGTGCGTGTGCGTGTGCGTGTGCGTGTGCGTGTGCGTGTGTGTGTGTGTGTGTGTGTGTGTGTGTGTGTGTGTGTGTGTGTGGGGGGGGGGGGGGCAGAGAAAACTGGTTTCACGATCTAAGTTCGTGGAACATTTTTTCGCCAGCGGAGGAACAATTTTTGTTTTTAATGCGTATACCAGCTTCTGGTACCTGGGACACTGGTGGTTGGCACCTTCGGAACTGGCAGAACATCGCGCTGGGATGTGCCGGAGTAACTCAGCCTTAAAATTAACTACGCAATGAGACAAGCCCTCCAGCCTGCCACCAAAGCGACGCATGATGCGGCACAAGCCACTGTCAGCAGAATGCTATGCATAGTCATCGTTAATGTATGATATTTTTTATATTTTATCCAGCCATTTGTTATGCTCGTCAGGCATTTGCACCTACAGACTAAACAAAAAAAACATCTTTACAGTCAAAGCTGTCACGGAACAAAACTTCAAAGTTCAGAAAAATGGAGAAACTGGCCACTTTTCTGACACTGGGTTAGGGTTTGGTGATTAGGTTACGTTAAACAATTGGTTGTGTAGCTGGGCTTTAGACTCTGTGATATGCGTCAGGTGAAATGTGCGGTGTATGTTTTTAATTCGCTGTCATGTCTGATCATCATTTCTGCTGCAAATTATGGCAACTACTTTGTGTAAGCATGTGGAATTGCTTCCATATTTGATTGCTATTTTATTTATGTTATAGCTTGTGGGTTGTTGATGGACGAAGCACCTCAAGGGGCCCGCGATCTTGTAAATCTCCACTGTAATTCATTTATTGTTGTCTGTAAATGTACCTCGTAATTTTGGGTCATCAAATTTTGTCTAGCAAGTTCTTAAACTGTTTTGTATTCTCTTTGGGATTGTATGTTAAGGCAATGAGATCAATTGATTCATTGCATGAAAGCTGTACCGGTTTGGCCGTGTTCATGACACCGGAGCCTTTGTAACTTCCCTTGAGTTTTGACTTCCTTAGCTTTTGCAACTTTCTCATCTTGCAGTTTGTTTATATAGTTATTTTGTTTATATAGTTATTCGGTTTGTACCAGGGTAACTGGTTAGATCCCGATCGCAGCTATTCTATCACAAATCACTCTGCCCGGCGATTTCCTTTCTCCTCACTGAAGGCGGACATGTCGCCCTCCGCAAGATTCCCACAAAAGTGCGAATGCTTGCGTGTCCTTCTCCGATCTCCTGTGTTCAAGTAAGTCCTTTATGGTCCTCGTCCGTTCCTCCTTGATATTGGGTGGGCTGTTCGATAGTGTGCAAGGCATGCCACTTGATGCTCCACATTGATGCTCCAGGCAAATATTGGGAGTGCTGGCGGACTTCTAATAAACATAAATATGTCGTGTTGCCACCCACAGTGGTTGGCGCTCCCAAACCTGAATAACTATACATGTAAATTAATATCTATAAATACTAAATTAACGGCTGTCACCGCAATATTTAAGACTGTTTCAAATGTTTGCCGTGAGCTCCAATTTTCGTCTGCAGATTTAACATCCGTCTGCAGATTAATTTAAAAAGAACGAGATAAAGACCGACGACTGGATACAAAATAGGAAATAACCTAGTAATTACGAGATTATTACGATATATGTATTACGATATATGAAATAGATACGTAACAGGAAGTAGCTAAAACAGATATAATTGTACTATTTTGCATAGTTAATGAATTCATCAAACCAATCATTGGAGTTTTCTTCTCTCCCATTCACCGCATTCACTCCGTCGCGAACTCCACCACCACCAACACCTATCCCCTGTTACAGAGTACACGGAGATGGTGGTGAACATTGAGCGCGAGTTCCGCAAGGCCGGCCACAAGTACCTCGACATTGAGGAGGAGGATGGTGAGGACATCTTCATCGACGTCTCCCAGGTGCAGTCGGTCAAGCAACGACGCAACTCCCGCTCCCCGCGCCCGGCCACCATGTCCGTCGGAAAGAAACGCGGCCGCAAACCCAAGGCGGCCGCCGGCGCCGGCGCCGGCAGGGGCCGCGGACGGAAAAAGAAACCGATGTTTATTGATTACAGTGATGACGAGCTGTTAAGCTCGCCGCGGCCCAAGCCGCCGACGGCCGAGGACACTGAGAGACTGTTTGAAGACCTGTTGAGGACGACGTCGTCCCCGCCACGGACGGCCACCCCGCCGCGCGCAGCTGCGGAGGATAAGACGAAGAAGAAGAAGGGTAAGAGTCGTCCGCCGGCGGCGGCCGAGCGCTCGGTGGAGAGACCGGCCGAGCCTCCGCCGGAGAAGCCAGACCGCCCAGCCAAGGCAGCGAAGCGAGACGGGGCGGCAGCGAAGCGCGGAGCGACGGACTGCCAGCAGTCACGTCCGATTGACAGCGATATCTCGGATATGGACGATGATTCGTTCAATGATGGGCTGGCGGAGATGAGCTCCCGGCGGCGGGCGGGTCGCGCTGGACCGGGCCCGCCGCCGGCGCCGCCCCCGCCCCCGCCGCCGCCCCCGCCCGCCGTGTCGGATGACGACGACGATGACGATGATAGTGACGGTGGCTCACCGAAGAAAATAATCGCCCAAGGACGTATCTTCGCCTCGAAGATGCGGCGGAAGAAAGCGGCAGAGCGGCAGGCGGCGCCTGTCAAAGCGGCGCCCGCGAAACCGGCGCCGCCCAAGCCACCCCCGCCCAAAGTGGCGCCGCCCAAGCCACCCCCGCCCGAAGTGGTGCCGGTCAAACCGTCGCCGCCCAAAGAGGCGCCGCCGCCGCCCAAACCGGCGCGCCAGCCGTCGCCGGAAAAGCATCAGGGCAAGCGGGAGCGCAGCCGGCACCGATCTGGGTCAGAAGAGCCGGACCGACCCCCGGCAAAGAGTAAAGAGAAGGGCAGCAAACGGTCCCGGTCGCAGAGTAAGGACAAAAAGGAGAGTAAGAGGAAGAAGCGGAAAACGCACGGGAAGGGGAAGAAGAGCCATGGCCAGCCGATTGTGGAGAACGGTGCTGATGAGGGGCAGGTGAGTGCTGATCAGCGAGTGCATCTCTCCTCTGTCGTATGTGATGAGCTGGTAAGGTACTTATGTAACTGAATGGTTGTGAAGTTACTGAATTGTGCTATCTGAGTCATCTGAAATTACTTTACAGTTCGGTTAAATGCAGCGTATCACGATCATGGGCGTCGTTTATTGCTACTATGGATATCTGCTACTTGTTTGCATTGGTGAGCGTACCTCTCCTGTGTTTTAATGTGCCAATATGTTATCATATTATCATGAACGCCATACGACCGTGGCAGGTGCGTCGCCCGTGAGCCCCCCTCCATCATTATCAACTGGGCTTTATGCTTTCGACAGTCATACAGTGCACTTTTACTTCATGGCCGAGACCATGCTCATCAGCCGCTTCCCTGGTACCGCTGCCCCCTGGCGGTGTCCAGTGTGCAGCTGCTCGCCGCGCCGCTGTTGGAACCCCAGCGCCCTCTGTAACCATCCATCGCCCCGCCGTGGGAACCCCAACGCCCTCTGTAACCATCCATCGCCCCGCCGTGAGAACCCCAGAGCCCTCTGTAACCATCCATCGTCCCGCTGTGGGAACCCTAGAGCCCTCTGTAACCATCGATCACCCCGCTGTGGGAACCCCAGATACCTCTAACCATCCATCGCCCCGCTGTGGGAACCCCAGGGCCCTCTAACCATCCATCGCCCCGCTGTGGGAACCCCAGGGCCCTCTGTAACCATCCATCGTCCCGCCGTGGGAACCCCAGCGCCCTCTGTAACCATTCATCGCCCCGCCGTGGGAACCCCAGCGCCCTCTGTAACCATTAATCGCCCCGCCGTGGGAACCCCAGCGCCCTCTGTAACCATCCATCGCCCTGCTGTGGGAACCCTAGAGCCCTCTGTAACCATCGATCACCCCGCTGTGGGAACCCCAGCGCCCTCTGTAACCATCCATCGCCCTGCTGTGGGAACCCCAGCGCCCTCTGTAACCATCCATCGCCCCGCCGTGAGAACCCCAGAGCCGTCTGTAACCATCCATCGTCCCGCTGTGGGAACCCCAGAGCCCTCTGTAACCATCGATCGCCCCGCTGTGGGAATCCCAGCGCCCTCTGTAACCATCCATCGCCCCGCTGTGGGAACCCCAGAGCCCTCTGTAACCATCGATCGCCCCGCTGTGGGAATCCCAGCGCCCTCTGTAACCATCCATCGCCCCGCTGTGGGAACCCTAGCGCCCTCTGTAACCATCCATGGCCCCGCTGTGGGAACCCCAGCGCCCTCTGTAACCATCGATCGCCGGGTTTCAGGAGGCGACCATCACGCCGCCGCCGCCGACACCACCTTCCCCAGCCCCAGCCCGCTCCGCCGGTGCCGAGCCGGAGCCGGAGCTGGACGATGACGAGTACGCCACGCTGCCGGAGCCGCTGCCCGAGCGGCGCCCCGACTCCGGATCGGACGCCGAGGAGGAACTCCGGCCGAAGGCGAAGCGACGCGACCGCATCCGGCCTCAGGACATCCTCCGTCAGAAGAACGCCTCGATGAAGGACGCCGCAGAGAACAAGCAGGCCAACAGGCCGAAGCCACTGTTCAGCAGCAGGTCGATATCGAAGGAGGAGAACGCGAAGCTGGGAGAGCTCATCTCGCGCGTGAGAGAGTCGCGAGGTGGAGGCACGACGCTGCTGTCGAAAGGACCGGGGTTGACGATGGGGAAAGTGCTGGGTGGAATCGCGGAGCGGGATAAATCCGGTGAGGAGGTATGGGAGGAGATCGTTGGTAAGCGGCTGAAGGCGGAGCCGACGCTGCCGGCGCGGCGGCGGAGTGGCGAGGAGATCGAGGAGCCGCTGCGGCTGATCGCCGAGCCCGAGGACGGCCGCGAGCTGCCCGTGCTGAAGAAGACGGCCACGCCCAATTTGAGTGCCTGGTTCGCCGCGTTCCGGTCACAGAAGGAGTCTGAGCCTACGCCGCCACCGACGCCGGCGCCGCGAGTGAAGAAGCCGCCGCCGCCGACGACGCCACGCGAGGAGGCGAAGTCGGCCAAGCCGCCAGCGACGCCCTCCGCAGCTTCCGCGTCGCCGAAGGAAGCGGCGAAGAAGGCGAATGAAACCAAGGAGACGGCGAAGGAGACGTCTCCGCCGGTGGCGGCGGCGGCGGCGGCGGCGGCGGCCACCGCCCCCGCCGCCCGCGAGGGGCCATCCAAGCCGGCGTCACCTTCGACAAGTAGCTGGAAGGCACGCGCGGGCTCGCCGCAGCCGCCCGGCCCGCCGCCTGATGTGCAGTATGATGATGATGAGCTGGAGAAGGCTCGGCTGCAGGTGAAGGCCCGCGAGGCACAGCGGCTCGAGAGCGAGAAGCGCCGCCTCGAGTCTGCCAATTCGCAGTCGCCGGCGCACCCGGACGCCAAATCGCCGTTCTACCAGACCAGCTCGGAGAGCGAGAAGTCTCCGATGACGCCAGGGTACGGTGGTATCGTGTCGCCAGCCTTGGACTACCAGAAGTCGCCGGCGTTCTCGCCCAAGCAGCCGCCGGCGGCTCCGTTCGCGGCCGACACAGCCAAGTTCAATGGCGGCGTCAAGCCAGGCTTCTACCAGGACATGACACAGAAGACTGCCAGCCCGGACAAGTCGCCGTACCGCCGGCCCGGCTCGGTGGCCAGCACCCACTCGCCGGCGTCCGTGGCCGGCAGCCCGGCCTACCAGCCGAACAGTCCGCAGGTGGGACCGGCTGCGGCTGCGGCTGCGTTCTCCGGCTACTACGTCGGTGCGCACAAGGACTTGGCGGCGAGCGCGGCAGCCAAGACGGCTGGTCAACTCATGTCTCCTCCGAGCCGTCCGGCCGGACCGGTCCGCGCGGCGCCGCCGCCGCTGCCCAGTGCCGACCCGGCCGCTCTGCTGCAGGGCCGCACGACCGCCGACGACAAGCCCGGCTTTCCGTTCAAGAAACGCGTGCAGGCTGACCTGGCACTGGGCGGCGGCCAGGTGTACCAGCCGCAGTCCGCCGCGCAGCAGACGCCGTACCAGCAGGCGCAGCAGGCGCAGCAGGCGCAGCAGGCGCAGCAGGCGCAGCAGGAGGCAAACGCCAAGCCACAGCTGCCGACCGCCGCTTACCAGCAGCTGCCCGGGAATCTGGCTAACATTTCGCAGCTTGTGACTAGGCTGCCGCAACAGCAGCAGCAGCAGCAGCAGCAGCAGCAGCAGCAGCAGCAGCAGCAGCAGCAGCAGCAGCAGCAGCAGCAGCAGCAGCAGCAGCAGCAGCAGCAGCAGCAGCAGCAGCAACAACAGCAACAGCAACAGCAACAACAGCAACAGCAACAGCAACAACAACAACAGCAACAACAGCAACAGCAACAACAGCAACAACAGCAGCAGCAGCAGCAGCAGCATCAACACCAGCAGCATCAACAGCAACAACAGCAACAGCTGGAGGCCCGGGAGAAGCTGGAGGCAGTGGCGGCGGCGGCGGCGGTTCAGGCGCAGAAGGACGTGGTGGCGGCCGATGTGGCGGCGGCCGAGGTGGTCGCTGCCGAGGTGGCAGCGGCCGAGGTGTCTGCGGCGGCGTCGGCGCGGCAGCTGCTACAGCGTCAGAAGAGTCAACAGCTGGAGGCGCAGGTGCGTCTCATTCAGGAGCAGAAGCAGAAACAGCAGAAGATGGCTGGCGAGCGACAGCAGGCGGAGAATGAGCAGCAGCAGCAGGCCAGCAAGGCTGCTGAACAGCTGCAGCAGCTGCAGCAGCAGCAACAGCAGCAACAGGCGGTCTCGACAGCCGGAATGTCGCCCAACAGCTCCTGGAGCGCTAACTCTGTGTCTTATTTCAAACAGATGGCCAGTCCACACATGCAACTTTACCACCAGCAGCAGACGATGAAGGCATTCCAGCAGCAACAGCAGCAGCAGCAACAACAACAGCAACAACAGCAGGATCAGCAGCAGCAACAACAGCAGTCACACCAGCAGCAGCCGCAACAACAACAGCAGCAGGGCAGTGTCGACAGCAGCGGCGGGAAAGCGACCGGCGCTAAAACGACCACCAACACGACCAGCAGCTCGCCCTCAGGCCTGAACCTGGGCGGCCTGGGCGGCCTAGTACCTGGCGCCGGCTACAACCCGCTCGGACTGGCCTCCAGTTTCCAGGCGCACTCGCTAGGCGGCAGCACGTACCCGTACCTGGGCCTGGGCCAGTCTCGCTCGCCGCAGCCGGCACACCAAAACTTCTCCCAGACGCACGCGTCTCTGTCGCAGATCAGCGGCCAGTCCCGGACGGCGGCCGGCTCTCCGCACAGCTCGCAGGCGTCCTCGCTGCTGCCGCCGTCACCGTTCGTGACGGCGGCGGCGCGCGGCCACCCGCTGGCCTCGGAGACGATGTACCAGCAGTACTACCGGCAGCAGGAGGAGCTGCTGCTGCACCATCAGGCTGGCGCCGCCATGATGGGGCTGATGGGCGCGGCCGCTGGAGGGTACCCCCCTGGATACCCGCACCTCTCCTCGCTGCGTCAGGCGCCCGGCTTCCAGCCGCCGGGCGGCGTGTCCCGCTCGCCGTTCTTCTAGTGCCGCTGCCACCGCCGGTCGGCCGGCGCCGTACAAGTACCTGTGATACCCCGCGTTTTTATTTGTGTCCGCTGTTGGCTGGAGCGTCGCGCACGCGTCATAATCAGGTTATGCGACTCGTTGGCGACGAAACGACGAGACGATTTACCCAGGGGAGGCTCGCGGGGCGCGGTGAGCGGGTCTTCCCGTGCGTTGTGTATACTTATGCATAGTGTTTAGAGGCGCGTGAAGCTTGTATATCGGTGTGTGGGTGTGCGTGTGCGGAAACGGTAACGTAGTGGGGCGAGTTGTGCGCGTTCATGTTGTCGGCCGGTTGTTTTAGATCAGTATTGTGCTGTTTTATCGGCGGAGGGTTCCGTTCGGTTGAGTAGTGTGTACCGAGGCGGCGCCGCCACCGCCACGCACCCGCGCGCGCGCGCGCACCGTACATGTTTGCAAGAGACTCGACTGATCTGTGCGTTCATCCTCCATTGACTGGCGTCTGATGTGCTGTACTCTGGGGAGCTCCCTCTGCGCGTCTGTCCGCCTGTCCGACTGTGCCCGGCCCGTTTGGTTCGATAGATCTCATTGTGGACTCACAGCAGCACAGTGCGGTAACCGTGTAGATACGATGCGGATATATGCAACTGACAAAACCGTGCCGTCAAGAGGTTTTTTACGATGTTATGTACGCATATAAAGCCAATATGTGTAGAGGCCATTTTTCTGTCGTGACTGAGCCCCGAACGCAATGCACACGTCTCATTGTTTTAGTATTTTGTTCGGCGTCACGCGTTCAAGCCTGTGGCTCTTATCTGTTCTCAGTCAAGCGTTTATTACATCGAGCATCACAGTTGGTTGCACATTCGCTATATGTTTTCGCAATAAAATCTCGCTACATGCCGTCAGCGCGCTCCACAACTAGCTAACCACCATCCGGATATTGCCGAGTTATGGCGTCGGCGACATCACATCTTTGGTCGAATATCAAGAGAACGCGGCGGGTCATCACACAGTGTCAGCTGGCGTCACGACCCCGTCCGGCCGGAGCGGGCCAGGCACACGCGTGCCACCTACTTCCCACCGGCAGCCGCTCAACCCCAGCGCACCAGCGAATAAATAACGACTTGCACCAGTCTCGAACCCCCGCCCGGCGGAAACGCTCGGTCCCAAAACACGGGTGCGGCGACGGCGATGCCGCAGTGCCGCGGGTCGCTCCTCGCTCGGGGCCAAAAGGCAGCATCACAGTATCGTCTGACATAGTCCTGTCCTGTTCTGGCGGGTCGATCACATGGAGGAGGCGCAGCGCTGCCGCGCCCTTAACGGCGAGTCTTGCCCTTCTCGCCGCCGAACCGTCCATGGCAGGTGGTGCCCATCTTGCCGCGCCCTCAGCGGCGAGTCTTGCTCTTCTTTCCGCCGGGCAGAAGGTGACGCAGTTTCTGCAGATTTGTCTTGGTGATCTGAGGGAAGAATGAGTCGGGCCGCTGAACGACACAAAATAGCTCGCACAGATAATATGACACTTGGTTCGGTCCCAAACTGATGCCAGAACCAAACCATACCTATAGTACCTATAGACGCAACCTGACGGCATGCCCCTTTACACCAATCGCACCCGAAACTGAAATAGCTCAGAATAAACTGGTAACATGTCAAAACCTCCAGTATAAATATGCACGATAGATCACTCGTGACTATTACTTCGGATATTGATAATCGTGGCAAAGTGCACTCGGGTACAGGTTTAGTAGATCCCCGTTCAAGTTACCTGGTCATCTGGTTTGATGCGCAGTGCGGCCAGGTAAGACTGTTCTGCCTCGGCCAGCTTTCCATTCACGTGCAGCATCGCACCGAGGTTCATGTGACTGGTGGCCTCCTGAGGGAAGAAGGGGTCACCGACCGTCAGAGTCAGGTCAAACAGGGATCGCTGAAGGGCAGACCGGTCGCTAAACAGTACAAAAACAAACATCTCTTCAGAGTAGTGTCAAACAGGGGCGTCAAACAACAAACCCAAGGCGGAACAGGGTCATCCAAATTCAGAGTCGTGTCAAACAGCTAGAGCTCATTCAGGGTCAGTCTCGAGTCAAACAGGGGCCACCCGAGACAAACAGGAGTCAGGAGTCATCCAAAGTCCGCGTCGTGTCCAGTGGTGTACCCAGGATTCACTCCAGGAGGGGACAATTTTTGATCAGGGGGCAAAGGTACCCCCACAAAAAATCACCGGATTTGGCCCACTATATTTTTAGAGGGGCATATTTGACGTGTTGCATTTCTAACTGATTCACCGCCTAGACAACATTCCCATTTTTGTCCAGTCAGCATCTCGGGACGTAGTGCGAGCGCATGGAGCGTCACAGCCAGCGTTGTCGATTTTTGAAAACGATGGGGGGGGGGGGGGAGGCGAACAGGGACAGATCCAAGGAGAGCCTATTAGCGTCATGGCTTTACACATTTTAAAGAAATTATAGGCAACTTGTACAAAGGAGAGTATTTTTTAATAAATTCATACTGCAAAAACGGGCGAAATCTCATGAGTTTTGGACTTATGTCTGACGGCCACTCAAACCAACGTTTTTGGCCGGTATGCATCCTCCAGAAGGCCCGAGGCCTTACTTGGAACCTGTACTTAGTAAAACGGCAATGTTATCTTGACTGGGGATGGGGGGGGGGCAGATATCTCCCCTGACGTATTTTCACAATAGCTCAAACACCAATAGCGACACCAACATGAAACTTTGGGCACCTTCTCCTACACCGACTTTACGTCTTCTGTGCATAAATGAAGCAATTTTGCCGATATTTAAAACAAAAATCAGATATAACGAATTTAGTGACGTCACTACACACGAGTTTTAACTTCACTGAAATGAGGCCAGGTGGTAAAATGACTATCACGATCGAATTATACGTGTAAATAATCCATTGAACATGTGTCGCATAGCTTTCGTATATTTGTTTCTCTCGCATAGTTACCTTTTGTAACCTGACCTTGATCTTGACCTTTGCCAAAATTCTCACTTGCTCATGAGGGATGTGCATTTTACCTTTAAGAACACTTTGGGTGATAATGGTCGCAATCGAAGACTTTGGGATGGAAGGTATGACCAATTCACTCAAATACCTCGATTTTGAACTTTGACCTTACCGTGACCTGATATTTGACCTCAAGTTAAAAAATCGAGCATGATATAAATGCGTCTTATTGAGAGCTCTCGAATGCTTTCTTGCGCGTCTCGCTGCGCTCATTGGTTCGAAAGATAACCAGGGGCGATATCTCCCCCCCCCCCCCCCCCCCCCAGTCAATGGCGTTCGAAATTTACGCCATGCATTGACTGGCAATGGTGCATTCCATGTCAAATCGTACAAAACAGAGGTGTTTCGTATCCGACCCCCCCTATTTTGATAAAAATTGGTGCACATGCAATGTCGAGTGAAAGCAACATGCACACCAACTTTTATGTCCGGGTGACCTCTAAGGTCAGATTTAGAGGTCATCGAAGTCACGATTTTTGTTGCGTACTTTGTATCAATCAAACGCTTATATCTTCTGTGTTAGTGGACTTAGCGAAATCAAACTTTTATCGAATACTCTACAGGGTTTTACCATTCGGAAGAGAAACAAAATCACGTGACCTTTGACCGTACAAGGTCAAAGTCGTAAAATGTATTTTAAAAATATTTTGCCTCGTAAAAAGGCCACACTTAGTACAAGGAATGAGCTCGACATCCTCTAGGAATGTGCAGAAAAAAGGGGCAGAGACTTTTCAACTTTTTGAGATACTGCCCTTTGAGTATGGCAAGGTAGTTAGACAGACACATGCCCCGAGGCTATTTCCATGTTGCTTGCGATAATGTGGGTTTCTCTGGCCCGATTGAAGTGAAATTTTGTGGGTAGCTTCCATTTGATGTGTGTATTGAGTTCCGAGTTTTCAGATCGATCTGACCTCGCATGACCTCACATGACTTCACATGACCTCACATGGCCTCACATGACCTCACATGACCTCACATGACCTCACATGACTTCATATGACCTCACATGACCTCACATGACCTTGTAATAATGTATGACCCACAAATACGTATTATCAATGCTAGGAACCGCTCTTAAATCACGTTACGCGATTGTGAGGTCATGTGAGGTCATGTGAGGTCATGCGAGGTCAGATGGATCTGAAAACTCGGAAACCGAATGCACACATCAAATGGAAGCTACCCACTAAATTGCATGTCAATCGGGCCAGAGAAACCCGCATTATCGCAAGCAACATGGAAATAGCCTCGGGACATTTGTCTGTCTCACTCCATTGCCATACTCAAAGGGCGGTATCTCAAAAAGTTGAGAAGTCTCCGCCCCTTTTTTCTGCACATTCTTAGAGGATGTCGAGGTCATTCCTTGTACCAAGTTTGACCTTTTTACGAGGAGGCAAAATGTAAAAAAACATTTTACGACTTTGACCTTGTAAGGTCAAAGGTGACGTGATTTTTCGACTTTTTCCGAATGGTAAAACCATGTAGAGTATTCGATAATAGTTTGATTCCGCTAAGTCCATTAACACAGAATATATAAGCGTTTGATTGATACAAAGTACGCACAAAATCGTGACCTTTGATGACCTCTAAATCTGACCTTAGAGGTCACCCGGACCTAAAAGTTGGTAAAAAAAGTAAAAGTTGGTGTGCATGTTTCTTTCACTTGACACTACACGTATACCAATTATTATCAAAATAGGAGGGGGTCGGGGTTTTTCTTGTGCGATCTGACATGGAATGCACCTGTTGCGGACTGCGGTATTGCCAGCATTTCATGCGGGGACAAACTTTATCCTCCATATTGCTAGGGTTGTTCGAACACGCTCTAAGATTATTTGGAAATATAAAAAACGGCCTCGCGGAGCGCAGTCATTTTCATGTCGACCGGGCATCGTATTATTGATTCTTTGCGCACCGTTTCTGATTTGGTTTTACCCGGGAGCATTCTAAGTCACGGTTCTATACATACAGCCGTTACCTGAGGTAGAACTGACCTATAGTTCAGGTCAAGCGGACCCATCCCCAATAAAGTTCAAGCTAGACGGCAATGGGTTTCGACTGGTTATTGATTCACCTTTTTTGGAAGGATTCAATCACGATTCATTTTGGAATATAAATGATTCAGTCACTGTTTGATTCATGGATACTCATTGTCTCAGGGGCCCCGCCCCCGAGTGGCGCAAGAGCCCCCCCCCCCCTTGTATCCGCCATGTGCGCCCCCAGGTGAAGATAAATTTAGGGAAAAAAATACCGAATAAAAAAAGCTGAAAATGGGCCCACTCGAAACAAAGTAGACCAAATCCGGTGAGTTAAACAAATTGGGGTAGGTAGGGTATGGGCCGTCGATTTGTAATAGGCCCTTTTCAGTGGCCTGAACAAATTTCCATGGGTCCAGTCGTCGCTCCAGGGGCCCTGGTCGTTCATCCATGAATCCCCAGATACTCCATCTTTGGAAATATCTTTGCAAGTTAATTATATTTCCAAAGGGGCACATACGGCCAAGGGGGCACGTACGGACCTTCGGGGGGGGGGGGGGGCAATTGCCCCGTTTGCCCCCCCCCCCCCTTGAGTACGCCTATGGTCGTGCCAGAGATCAGTCAAGGTCCAACGATCGCGCCAAACTGTATGATCAACCAATGTCAGAGTCGTTTCGAACAGGTTTCGACCCGATGTCAAACTTTTCATCCGGAGTTAACTCGTCAAGCAGGGGTCGCCCAAAGCGAGAGTCGTATCAAACATCGGTAAACCAGGAATAGAATCGTAACAAGCATGGGGTCACCCAATGTCTTGGTCAAATTCAAACAGGTCGTCAAACGGGCCACTTTACATCAAACTCTTGTCAATCAGGGGTCACCTCAGGCCGTACTTGGTGTCAAACGAGACGGCGGATAGCTGTACCAAATCGGCGGCGGTCACCCCTGCTGTGAGGTCGGCGGGTCCACAGTTGGCACCCGGAGACACAGGCGGCGGGGGACAGAACACAGGACAGGGCCGCCCACTGCGGGACTGGGCAGCTCGGTGACACGGCCGTGTATGGCTGTGTCGTGACGTCGCGTCCCATCGTGACGTGCGGTGACAGACAGACACGAACGACGGTGGGCGGCGCCCCGCCATCGTCCCGCGATAGCTAGCGTGTGTCTTGACCAGCGAGGCAGGAGCCAGGAGGTATCGAGGAGTAAGCACCAAGGACCATGGCTAGAACCGGATGGGAAAGTGAAGACTTGAAGAGACTATTTTTTGTGTATAAATTTAGTCCGAATGTTTTTGAATGGATGGATTTCCGAGGTCAGACCCCGCGCTAAGCATAGCTTGTTGCGCAGGCCCTGACCCCACCACCCGATCAAGCAATTCCTGGCATCCGGCAGAATTTAGAAGCGAAAGTTTTACCGTGCCCGACATACCTGGACACGGTTCGCCCCGCCCTCTGACGTCCCTTGACCTTGAGTGTGACCGCTGCCACCGGCCACAGGCCATCCCAGTCGGGGGCAAATAGCGAGCGCCGAAGCGACTCGAACCCGGGCTGCCACTACCGGGTGAGGTCAGAAGCCCGGCGCTCTCCCAACTGAGCTACAGGGGCGAACTTAATGGGGCGGACTATGATGACTGATGAGGGACCACAGTTTTGACACGTCAGGACTAGGAGACTTAATGTTTCGAAGTTGGTACCGAAAGAAAAGACATCTTGCCATGATTTTGGGCCATTTGAAGTTCGATATTATGCAATTTTGATTCGATTGATACCCACCGCTCTCCTAAAACAGATATTGCCGGATACAGTATGCCCCAAGATCTGTCAACACATCTTCAGTTTAGTTAAATGCACCGTCTTGTGTATTTCCGCCTGTCATAACCGACTGTCTCTCTCCACCAGATCAATTCCTGCCTACAGCCCCCCAGTGTCCCCCAAACTCTCACATGTGGCCACAGGCGGACGGCGACCCGGTAATAGTGCTCTGCCTCGTCCAGTGTCCCCCAAACTCTCACATGTGGCCGCAGTCGGACGGCGATCCGGTAATAGTGCTCTGCCTCGTCCAGTGTCCCCAAACTCTCACATGTGGCCGCAGTCGGACGGCGATCCGGTAATAGTGCTCTGCCTCGTCCAGTGTCCCCCAAACTCTCACATGTGGCCGCAGTCGGACGGCGACCCGGTAATAGTGCTCTGCCTCGTCCAGTGTCCCCAAACTCTCACATGTGGCCGCAGTCGGACGGCGATCCGGTAATAGTGCTCTGCCTCGTCCAGTGTCCCCCAAACTCTCACATGTGGCCGCAGTCGGACGGCGACCCGGTAATAGTGCTCTGCCTCGTCCAGTGTCCCCCAAACTCTCACATGTGGCCGCAGTCGGACGGCGACCCGGTAATAGTGCTCTGCCTCGTCCAGTGTCCCCCAAACTCTCACATGTGGCCGCAGTCGGACGGCGACCCGGTAATAGTGCTCTGCCTCGTCCAGTGTCCCCCAAACTCTCACATGTGGCCGCAGTCGGACGGCGACCCGGTAATAGTGCTCTGCCTCGTCCAGTGTCCCCCAAACTCTCACATGTGGCCGCAGTCGGACGGCGACCCGGTAATAGTGCTCTGCCTCGTCCAGTGTCCCCCAAACTCTCACATGTGGCCGCAGTCGGACGGCGACCCGGTAATAGTGCTCTGCCTCGTCCAGTGTCCCCCAAACTCTCACATGTGGCCGCAGTTGGACGGCGACCCGGTAGTAGTGCTCTGCCTCGTCCAGTGTCCCCCAAACTCTCACATGTGGCCGCAGTCGGACGGCGACCCGGTAATAGTGCTCTGCCTCGTCCAGTGTCCCCCAAACTCTCACATGTGGCCGCAGTCGGACGGCGACCCGGTAATAGTGCTCTGCCTCGCCCAGTGTCCCCCAAACTCTCACATGTGGCCGCAGTCGGACGGCGACCCGGTAATAGTGCTCTGCCTCGTCGTTGTGAGCCGCCTGGCGCAGGATGTTGGCCGCGTTGAACACCATCTCGTACTCGTGCGGCGCTAGTTCGGCCGCCCGCCGGTAGATGTCAGCAGCCTGCGCCAGCCGCTCTCCGTCCGCCAGGTGCTGGCCTGCGAAGAGCGAAGCACGGATTGCTTTACATAGGGCTAAGCAGGCATGACTTCATGAGGATAGGCGCAACACTTGAACGAGTCACATCAGGAGACACGGGAAGAGCAGCAATATGTGTAGTGAAGTGACTCCGCAGTCGGCACCTACCACAACAACATATTGCATGACTAACAATACAGCACGACAGCGTGTTCGGTAGTGCGCGAGCAAAGCCGACGCTCTGCGTCCACCCGAGCGGCGACCCAGCGGCCGCCGCACTAACCACGGCAGCGACTTGCCGGACTGACATGCCTTTATCCTCTACACAAAGGCCGCGCGGCGTTTGATGGTAAGCGACACTGCAGTTTTTAATGTAGGTGACAATGCAGCCGAGATTAAAGCCCGCTGGGACCGACACAAGTTCTGCACTGTCATTAAGTGCAGTGTTGTCTGCATCTGGAGCGCCGCTGATGTACGAATTACATGTCGGTATTTGAGCCGATGATGGTCAAAATATACCGCAACCGTGCGCCATTCCGTTACAGTTATGGACGGCACTTCTGAACTCGGCGCGGTATACTGTGTGAACTGTGCGTAGTTGATGCGTGTAACTAAACAGTTTAACATTGATCATATTTGGCTTCGTCGTTCTTTCAAAGCTGATTGTGTACTGGTTGTACTGGTTGTGTATGGCCGCGAAGTTCACTTCACTGCATGCTTGCATACCGATAAATGTCATATTACCTACCTTCACATATACCTGCCAGCTTGTTTGTGACCACTCTGTAAACAAATCTGTGACTGCCCGTATTTGTGTTTCTGGCGAGGATTCACGGAATCACCAACTGCCATAAACTACCCACTACACGACTCGTGGACAATGGAAGCGATGCGAGCTTGCCGTGCTGTGTACCGCATCAGAGGTGGAGAATTGTCAAAATGCCAGGGGGTGCTTTTCACCGGCGGCTCTCAAATCCAAGTTGTAGCGAGAGGACGAGGAGAGGTGGCGGCCGTTATGGCCGCTTAAACGCGACGGACCGTAAAATAAAAGGAAGCAAGCGGCACGAAAATGGATGCAAACATCAGTGACAAGATGCATCGAAAACCCAATATGGAGTTTCATGTCATGGTCGCTGGAAGCGAGTTTTGTTTGCACTACAGCTGCCCCCCCCCCCAAAAAAAAACGCTTCGAGTCACATCAAGAATCGTAATGTATGTTAACTTGTAAACGATGGGAAGAGAACAAAAAGTCACGGTGCGAACATGTAAACCTTCAAGTCACATAATATCGGCACCGAAATGACGAAGTCGTCAATGCTGACCTGACCGTGCGAACTTTTTTTCCTTTTTTTCCTTTATTTATTCAATGTATCTCGATATTTCGAACAACCACATACAAGCAACGCAACGCAGAAAAAGCCACGGGCCGGTCGGCAGCAGTCCTGGCAGCTGCGCGGCGCGGTTTCGGATATCACAGCGGCGACGGGTGGACATGCCGCAGCGAGAGGTGTGCACTGGCGGATCCAGGCCCCCCCCCCCCAGACAGGGGCAAAAGCCCCCCCCCCAGCTCGACAGGGGCGGCAATATAAATTATCCCCCCCCAAATTTTTTTTAGCTGAAACTGGCGATGAAAATGGGCACTGCCTGCGAAAAAAAATAACTTGTTGCGAAAGAAAGAAATGTTGTTTTTGCCTCGTTCGTGTTTGCTCTATTTGGTAGCATTTTGGTAACAGTAGGGTTAGGGGAAGTGGCGCGTCTGACGCTATTTTAGAGTGATTCACAACCAACGTAAGTTATAATTTTACACGCAGCGTCGCAGCCTTTGGTCTCCTGGTGCCTGCTGGGTGGCAGAGGAGCGCGAGAATTAATTTCCTTACATAGGTACCTATGTTGTGTGGAATACGTCTACTAGTATTAAGTAGGGTAATTAGGTTCAGTTAAAAAAAACTAATGGTCTTCTTTTTGTAGCTGTTGTATTCCACGACAAATCGACAAAAACAAAGTGCAAAATGACACCGTCATGTCACCGATTATGGCCAAAATTGGTATATGGGGTAGCCTGGGGCGCTTAAGTGAGTTGTGAAAATTGTATTGCAATGCAATCAGTGATTCAGGAGATATCGCCTCGGACATTTTTATAAGGTCACGGTGCAGGTCAATCTTTGTCGGCCCATATGGCGGGGAATTTATGAAGCAATATAGATGTATTATGTCATTATAATGGCAATGAGCTGTTTAATAACATGGTGATGTTGATTTTTTTATTTTCGAAAATTTCACAATTTAGTACGTTTTCGAAATTGTACAACTTTTTGGATACCTTTTCTCAAACGTGTTTCTATTTTTTGGCTATGCTATTCTTACGTGTAAGGACGTGATTAAGTGAGAGAGAAAAAAATGAAATTGAGGAATATTTGCTTCTCACAAATTTGGTCATTTTACTTGCTATTTTATATATAAAAAATATGCTATTCGCTAATAACTTTTGACTGAATAAAACTAGATTGGTATGATAGACGTCATTTTGCTGTTCTCATCAAGACGAATTGAATGCTCTGCAGCATGACCTCTGTCTGACATTTTATGACCTTGACCTTAAATTTCAAAGTTAGTATTTCTTTTGAAATTTTGATTTTTTTTAAAATACCCAAGCCAAATGTATTTCCTATTTTGACTGTATTATTGTTAAGTGTAAAGAAGTGTCGTTCAAACAGAAAAAAAATGATTGTTATTTGTCTTCAAATATGCTAAATTTGGTCATTTCTTGTGTTCTTTTTGTGAAAGATATTAGGTATTCTCCAATAACTTTTGACTGAATAAAGATAAAAAGGTAAAATGGACACCATTTTGTTATTTTCGTTAAGACGCGTTGAATGATATGCAGTATGATCTCTTTCTAACATTTGGTGACCTTCACCTAAGGTCAATGTCAAGGTTCAAGGTTAGGTTTCCAATTGTGGTCGCATTTGTGGCGATGTTATATATCTTAAAACTTGTCTTGTTGCGAGGAATTCGATTGTGCTTAAATAACGCCTGATTGTCAATGGCAACATTTTTTAATTAATTTTAATTTGAATGTCGAATAGTAACTTCATAACTTCCTTCTCGGTGTAAAGAAAGCCCGAAAATGCCTGAGTTTGCTTTATAATCATCAACGATCGCGCAATTATTTTAATACCAACGAATTTCTATCTTCAAGACAAGTTCAAAGATATATAACATTGCCGTGTAGGTCAAATTTGGAAAGGTGACTTTGCACCGTGACCTTGACCTTAGGTCAAGGTCATCAAATGTCATACAGAAGTCATGCTGCACATCTATCGACGTGTCTCGATGATACCAACAAAATGAACAAAATGACGTTTACCGTGCCCTTCTAACTTTATTCAGTCAAAAGGTATTAGCGAATAACTAATTTATATATAAAATAGCATATAAAATGGCAAAATTGTATATATTTAGAGGCAAATATCCATCAATGTTATGTTTGCACTTAATTAACACGTCCTAGGTCACCTAGGTCATTACACGTAATAATAGCATAGCGAACAAAAATAACCCAAGTCCGCAAAGGGAAAATGGGGGGGGGGGCACCTTTTAGGTCATATGGAGACCCCTGGGGCCTGGAAGGCCCCCAGTGAAATTAGCCCCCTGCCCCATATTGGGAGGCTGGATCTGCCAGTGGAGGTGTGGCGCCAGGAGCTATGCGCGGAGGTGCGGGAGGCCTGCCCCTGTCAACCGGCCCGGGGCGCGAATTGCACTATCAGCAAAACGGCGATTCTTAAGCGCCGGCTACGGTGCCGGGTCGGGCAATCCGCGCCCCAGGCGGGGCGACCGCCCACACAAACATGCTGAGGGACGGTAAGACTGACCGTGTGAACTGACCTGACCCTACCTGACCGTGCAAAACCGCCTATTTACACACGGACAGACACACATACACACACTTTTACACCACTCAGTCTTACTTCGCCGAAGTAAGACTGAGAAGCCGTTAGTTAAACGGACCTGTTTATTTGAGGGGGTGCTTTTACAGTGAGGGGGTGCACTTTTTAGCTCAGGGGGTGCTTGAGCACCCCCAAAACCCCTAATTCTCCACCCCTGTACCGCAAGGCGGCACACCCTCTCCCCGTTCCGGCCCGTCCCGGCCCGTCCCGTCCCCACAGACAGATAGCCCCAATGGCCCGCCGCCCGCTGTCAGCCTCCGAAGCGGCGCGGTGGCGCGGCCACTGTGCTGGACCTGGGCGGCCTGGCCTGATCTAGACGAGAGCCACGTCCGCTGCACGTGCAAAGCATCGGCCGCATCTGGGGCAAACAGGAAACCGCGCAGCGCGGCGCAGCGCGGCGCGGTCGCGGATTCCACCGCGCTGCAGGGAAAAATGACATATTTTCCTGTTGGCGCGATAATGCTTGCATTGCCCTGACAGTGCCCTTCTCACGAGATCTGATATGCCCGTACGGTATGCACGGATCGGCTGTATTAATTGTTACTTGTCTAGATATGGCCGAGTGACGTGTTTTGAGGCCAGTATTGGCGTTTCGAGGCCAATAGATAGTTGGCGGTAGCGTGCACGGAACACGACTGCTGCGTAGCATGTGGTCAGGGTTAGAGGCAACCATATGGAGGGCGCAGACAGTCGCAACGTTCAAAGGTTTCGGTGACTAAGCGATAGCTGCACTGCAAATGGTCGTGCTACGTGGCTGCGCGGGATGCTATTTAAAGTCGCGGTTAGTAACTATTAATGCCTCGTGCGACAGAGGTGGCTTCATGCGTCGTTTACCGTGCTACGTCAAAAACACATCCGAGTGTTATTTAACCATATAACCCGTGCGTGAGTCGCGACGCTATTTTGTGTGAAAGTTGCACAATTAGTACTGTTTGCTAACATAGCCTGCACGCGCTCTGTTATCACAATGTTGTCTGTTATCTGACAAGGCGCTGGGAACCGCTTTCCATGAGCCAGTTGGTTGGCTGCGCGTAGAAACTTACTCAAACAATATCAAGTTGCACGACGTTCATTCCAGTTTTCCTCGGTCCAAGGTCTTGCCGAAAACAGCGACGACTCCTAGCGATAGCCGCAAGTTTGCAGCTTACCGCAAAAAAAACTCTGATTGCAAGACAACAGCTGAGGGCGTCTACCGAAAATGGAACCCATAATCAAAGTGGAAACGCTGTACGTCAGCCGTAGAAAAGGACAGGAGCACTGGCGGCCGCAGGGGGGCGGGGGTGGGGGGGGGGGGGGGGGGGGGGGGGGGGGGGGAGGGGAGCACGGGGGCCATAGCCCCCATTTGGCCTTCAAAGGGGGGCCAACGTATCTTTTGCCCTCCCCCCCTTTGCTCGAGATATATTTCTTATTTACACACCGTGATTTTCCTGTTGTATTCAATTTCGATACGGAATATATAAATGATCAGTGCGACCTGTGGTAGTCACTGTGTGACTGAATTACGCTGCATCCCTTTAGGGAGAAAATCCGTTGTTTTGAAGGAAAAGATACAATGGAAGCAATCTATGCGATACCATTTCAGTGTGGTAATTTGACGCAATCGCTGGTTTTCTGAATCTGACAACTACCACCTCCCTCTCTCTTAGATCAAAGGCGTGGTCGTCTCGGTCGTCTTGTGGGCGTTGTTGTTTCCTTGCCAAGGTCGTCAATGCCCTTCTGAACTGCGCTGCGCTGCTGCGCTGGAGTATACGTTCTCCAGGACATCGGCCTGCGCTAAGGCAAGCCGACCAAGCTGGCGGCAGGACTCAGCAGAATCCTGCCGAAACGCGTCACCGCCAGCGTCGCCGAGTGGCGCCACATCCAGCCCGCGTACGAGCGGTACCGGGGGCTGCTGGGGGACGTCACCGAGTCCCAAGTGCAGGCCGAGCTGAGGGGGCTGCTGGAATGCCACCCATGTGGTGGAACCGACGCGATGACGTCCCGGTAATGGCTATCGCGGCGATCAATGCGTGCCCCGCCACCAGGGGTGTGGTTTTATGAAAATGATTGTGGGTGCCCAAAGTGAAATATATTTTGCCCCCACCCATCCCATTCCAGCAGCCAACGAAAAGCATTGGTGCTGTTTTTTTCGTAGGTAGGGGGAGGTGGGAGAATTCATATCACTTTGATCATGACTATGATAATAAAGCAAATAACCGGTAACCTCATAATACATAACCCGTCATAAATAAATTGAGCCCGAAATTACACTGTTAAAAATTGTGTATGTTGAGGCTTCATCAGCAATGATAATACCGATCGGTATTATCGATATTATATTTGCTGATGAGGCCGCAACAGGCAAAATAGATATGACAGTATAATTTTGGTCTAAATTTACTGTTTTATGAGGTTACTGGTTATTTCCTTTATTATCATCGGAATTCAGACCACTTAAGCTTTGACTGACGTCACTTGGTTGTGTCGTTTAACCCGCCATAACGGGTGGGGGGGGGGGGGGGGATACTGCCTCCCCTCGACGAAATTTCGCAATAGCCACTGTGTAGAACAGTCTACGCTAAGTATAAAGATAACTTTTAGTGTCTTTTCGTCGCCTGTCGATGCGTTTTTTTTAAAGTTTGCCGTTTTTCGGTTACAATTTTCACTTGTCATTAATGTGTCCGTCCTGATTACATAGTTTAAATCATTATTAAAGCAAGATGTATTGGTTCGTCTTTCAGTCCGGACGAAATAGCGCCTCGGGTACATACTCCCCAGTAGAAGCAAAAATACGAAGACCGTTCTTCAAAGACGAAGGGCCTGTTTCGTTTCGGCCTGGCAGTGACGTATATGAGGACGCTGCTAAAAGTCACTTGTACGGGCAAATCACACAATAAAAGCGTCTGTTTATGAAAATTAGATACACTTCGCTTAACACTCTAAAACTATTAGGTGTGCACTACTTGTAGTTACTAAAACTTACTTAGTTACAATTGAAACTTCCATCGATCCAGACACGCCTTCGGGCTTCGGCGTACACAGTTTTAATAGATTCCTTTGGAAAAGTATATGGACGTTGCAGTAAATAGCATCGAACAACTTCCAGCATAAAATAAAACAAGGTTTTAGTAAATAAAATGTTCAGTTTCTTGGCAGCTAGTGGCATGGCAAAATTTATTCTGTACTAGGAAAAGTGCGATCATAACGGCTGGGAAGATTTCAAAGTGATGCTTGGCATACAAACCTACTGCCCAATCATTTAAGTTGTAACATCTGACGATTAGCGAAATCCTGATCTTGAATTTTTTGTTATAGTTTTTTCATTATTATGCATTTTGAAATAAGTTTTTGATTGTGGGTCACTGGGAGTCGAAAGACTATTGTGGGTGCCTATTTCAGCTTTGGGGGTGCCCTGGCACCCACAAAGAGATAGGAAACCACACCTCTGCCCGCCACCATCTTCCCGAGCGTCCATGCGCTGTTGCGAGTGCTGGCCGTGCTTCCGGTGTCCCCGGCGGAGGCAGAGCGTGTCCTCTCCAAAGTGACGCGCACCCTGACTGCGCCCAGGGCGACGATGGTCGAGGACCGACTGGAGGCGCTGCAGTGGTTATTCAGGCGCACCGCGAGCAGCTCCCAACCACCGTCGAGGTAATGGATCGCTTTACAGCCTCAGGAGTGCGTCGGCTGGACTTTCATATGCGCCTGTAAAAACCTGATGGTGTTTGGTGCGTGAGATGCTATCTTGCGAGCTGTCTTGCAATTGCTGTGCTGAGAATAGATTTATTTCGGTTAACCCGCGCCCCGCTGGTAGGGGGGGGGGGGGGGGGTAAATTTTACCCCCCCGCATTTTCTTGATAACTTAACAACTATAATAGATATAGACGTGGAACTTTCAGGACCTTATGCGGCATGAATTCTACGTCTTCTAATAACATTTCAATTAAATTGATGCAGTACTTTGGAAGATAATGACGTTTGAATTACGTCATGGCATGCCATTTTTGGTCGAATAACAATAAATGTTGGACAAATCTTAGAAAATAGAGTTTTATGCAAATTGCAAATTAAAGACGTCATAAGGACGTAAATGACATTCTCTTCAAAATAGCTATCTCGAATATTCGACATTTTTTTTGACAAACAAAAAACACTTTCGGAGAGAAAAAAATAATTCACAAAATCAAATGTTTCGAAGATGTTCGGAAGATGTTTTGAAGACCAGGTATGGACGATACCCAAACCAAATTTCAAAGAAATATCTTTATTTTTGACTGACTTATGGCTCCCAAAGTATGAGTAACTCATGACGTCATTTTTTAAGTTGCGTTTTTTGTGGCTTTTAATGACCAGATACTGACAAATAAATGCCACCACTGTATTTCTGAGACAAAACTGGTCTATAAACATGCCTTTTTATTTATATGAATACATTTAAAATTTTGAACTTAAGTGACCTGACCTTGGACCTGAACTTCACCCTAAGGGCCATGATATGGGGTCAGGTTGTGAAAATGGCCACTACTATCGAATTCTACGTGTAAAATAACCCATAAAACATGTGTCGCATGAATTTCGCAGACCTCTTACCAATAGTGATCTTTTGTGGTCTGACCTTGACATTGCCTTTGCTTACAATTTCACTTTCGCTTCTGCGGGAGATGCATTATACCTTTGAGATAACTTTTTGCGGTAATAGTCGCAATATAAGGCTTTGAATGGAAAGTATGGCCATCAACTCAAATACCTCGATTTTGACCTTTGGTCTGACCGTGACTTGACATCTGACCTTATGTTAAGCATTTCGGGTATGCATTATATTCGTCTCATTGCGAGTTTTCGATCGCTGCCTTGGGCGTCTCGATGCGGTCTTGGTTCGGAAGATACGAGGGGGACTAAATTTTACCCCCCCCCCCCAGCGGGGAGCGTTCGTCTGGAGACCCCAGCGGGGCGCGGGTTGACACGCGCAGTGGAGGGTGGGGGCACTTTTGTGCCCCCCTGCCCCCCCCCCCCACATGTTTTTCGTAAATATTTCGAAAACGAAGCGGAACAGGGCGGTGTTTGTTGCGTGGCATTAACGCCAACTCAATAGCGGATCGTTTGACGCGAAAAAATCAAAATCGGTCGCTAAATTTTTCAGTTATATTGATTTTTAGTCCAAGATGGTGGCCAGATTCGCGATTGGCAAATCGATATCTTCGGAACCAACAGTCAGATCAGGATGATTCAAACGCCATTCGGTAGACAATGCCAATGTTCATCCCTGAAACAATTTTGGACACATTGCTGGTGACCTGTGACGTCACAGAGGTTAAATATAAAAAATGTGACATTTGGCCATATTTGACCTTCGTGACCTCGTTTGACCTTCAAGATATTGACCGAAGGTCAAGAAAATTAAAAAAATGTAGATCATCATAGCACCTACCTACCCTGTAAGTTTCATCATTCTAGCTCTCACACTTTCGGAGATCTTGGGGGGGGGGGACTAAAGTACCCCTCCCCACTGCGTGTTAGTGGATACCCTTCTCCACTGCGCGTGTTAACACGCGCCCTGTAGGGGAGGGCGAATCCGCCCACCTCTCCGTTTTTTCAAGGATAGTGCAAAAACGGCGGCGCGCAGCACCGCCGTTTTTTACATACCTGTTTGAAAATGAACTACCCACATTATGTAAAATTCTTGACCTCGTGTCATCTCAGGTTAGGTCACCAGACCAGACGTGATGGCCCCACCTCCAAAACGTTTGCGGTAGTACCGCAGCCACAGTTTTAAGCCGTTCGGTTTCAAACTTGCAGGATTTCATAAGACCATAGATACCAAGAATTTGTCTATCTCGGATTGTTGATATCGGTGACCTAAGGTTAGGTCAATTTCGTGACCGCCAACACCTTTTTGTCAATAACTATCGATATAATGAAGATAGAGTGGTATGTGACAATGGCACCAATATGTTTGTCTCGTCGGGACACGTCTTCCAATATGCAACATGACCTACTTGGGTTACAGTTTGACCTTGACCTGAGGTCAAGTTTATGAATTGACCTAACCTGGTCAACATGCATATGATTCGAAGTGCCCTGACCAGACACACACGATGGCGTCAAACGCATTGTTTTATCTTTATTAGGTAAACAGTTATTTGCGAAAAACAGTTTTGCCAAAAAAATAACCTTTTTGACATTTGATGACCTCTAGAGCCTTAACTATTGACCTGGCCTCAAATCTGAGGACGCGCTGGTGATTTGATTTTTCAAGAGCTTTCCATTGCTTTTTTCGTTTGTTCTTAGCTATCATCGTTCCATATCTGGGGATTTCTGGAGCGAAGTCCTATAACTGGCAAATCTCGCACTTGATGACCTCTGGTGACCTCAATATTGACCTGATAACAAATTACCGATAAACTTTCGAAAGAGCTTGTCTCGAGCTATCTAACGCCGTTTTCCACTTGTTGCTACGTTGCGTGGTTTTCGAGATCATAGGGGGGGGGCGAAATCCGCCCCCTCCCGCTCCAGGGCGTGTAATTATCAGAGGCCCGTCAGGGCGCGTTTTAATACAGCATCTGTGATGTTAAGTCGAAGCAGTTTGATATAAAATATTGCTCAGTATGTACGTTTTTTTTCTGCGTTACGGCCCCAGCCGTAATGCTTCCCGCAGGTCCCCCCCCCCTCCAGGGATGTAAGAACGTCACGAAAAGTGAGGGGGGCAGCGAAACTTTTATCTCGTCTTGAGAGAAACCCAACCCCCGTATGGAAGATTTCTTTGCAGATTTGGGCTATTCTCGTCCTGGCAAACCTTTTGCCATCAAGTAATTTTCTCACCAAGCAAAATACAATATTTTAGCAAAACAAATTTCCGAAAAGTGAGGGAGCCATGCACCCCCTGTTCCTACGCCTATGCCCCCAGCCGTAAATCTGCCATCGGCCATGTTGCCCCCTTATCAGCCTATTTTTTTTTGGGGGGGGGACAAGTCCCAAAAAGTCTCACTCAATTCTGAAAACTCATCGGATTTCGCTTGCTTGTGCATCGATAACTGGTTTAAAACAAACTTTCCTTAGTAAAAGTTTCTTAGATTTTATATTATCTCAGGAAATGTGTCAAATTTGCGCCGATTTCAGGTGTTTTTTTTGGGGGGGGGGGGGGGGGGGCGGAGCATGGCCCTGTGCCCCCCCCCCCCTCTGGATCCGCCCATGCTTCGGAGTAAGGTTATGCAAATTAACGGATATTTTTCACGAGCTATCGCGCACTTCCTTTGTCCACTCTTCTCACGAAATTATTCTAGTGTAAATTCCTAAGCCAGGTGCACTGCAATCTGCATTGGGAAGCCTCTAAGCCAGAAAGTGGCCACGGCGATCGCTCCGATGTCATGATTGCAGGGAATAAGCAATGCCCTCGCCACTCCCCAACCCAAAGGCAGCACTACAATAACCATCGCGATGCTGCGATTGCCGCACCGAAACCGCCTTCCTGCATGCGCGGCACCAATCTAATCGTCGAAATCGCCACGAAACCGCCTCTCTCGCCGCTCTCTGATCAGCCTCGACCCGTCTGCTCGCTTCGACGAACCCATCCCATTGGCAAACAGGCCACCAGCCGACCTCCAGCCGGTCCCTGACCTGACCCCGGGGCATGCCAAACGGACTGAACAACCCACGTGGCGCCGGTCAGAGGTTCGGGGCCGTCGCCCGGCCGCTGCTCGGTCGCCACGGGCGTCGCCGCCGGCGCCACAGTCGGAGAAACCACTGTGGCGGTGCGGCTGCCGGCGGCGGGGCGGCCGATAGCCGGCCAACACGAACCCAACTCCGCCGAGATGATGACGGGCCGACACGAACCCGACTCCGCCGAGATGACGGACAGTCACGATACGGCCGGCGGCCGAGACGAGGCGATCTGTCTGTCTGTCTGTCTGTCTGTCTGTCTGTCTGTCTGTCTGTCTGTCTGTCTGTCTGTCTGTCTGTCTGTCTGTCTGTCTGTCTGTCTGTCTGTCTGTCTGTCTGTCTGTCTGCCTGTCTGTCTGCCTGCCTGTCTGCCTGCCTGTCTGCCTGTCTGCCTGTCTGTCTGCCTATCTGCCTGTCTGCCTGTCTGCCTGTCTGCCTGTCTGCCTGTCTGCCTGTCTGCCTGTCTGCCTGTCTGCCTGTCTGCCTGTCTGCCTGTCTGCCTGTCTGCCTGTCTGCCTGTCTGCCTGTCTGCCTGTCTGCCTGTCTGCCTGTCTGCCTGTCTGCCTGTCTGCCTGTCTGCCTGTCTGCCTGTCTGCCTGTCTGCCTGTCTGCCTGTCTGCCTGTCTGCCTGTCTGCCTGTCTGCCTGTCTGCCTGTCTGCCTGTCTGCCTGTCTGCCTGTCTGCCTGTCTGCCTGTCTGCCTGTCTGCCTGTCTGCCTGTCTGCCTGTCTGCCTGTCTGCCTGTCTGCCTGTCTGCCTGTCTGCCTGTCTGCCTGTCTGCCTGTCTGCCTGTCTGCCTGTCTGCCTGTCTGCCTGTCTGCCTGTCTGCCTGTCTGCCTGTCTGCCTGTCTGCCTGTCTGCCTGTCTGCCTGTCTGCCTGTCTGCCTGTCTGCCTGTCTGCCTGTCTGCCTGTCTGCCTGTCTGCCTGTCTGCCTGTCTGCCTGTCTGCCTGTCTGCCTGTCTGCCTGTCTGCCTGTCTGCCTGTCTGCCTGTCTGCCTGTCTGCCTGTCTGCCTGTCTGCCTGTCTGCCTGTCTGCCTGTCTGCCTGTCTGCCTGTCTGCCTGTCTGCCTGTCTGCCTGTCTGCCTGTCTGCCTGTCTGCCTGTCTGCCTGTCTGCCTGTCTGCCTGTCTGCCTGTCTGCCTGTCTGCCTGTCTGCCTGTCTGCCTGCCTGTCTGTCTGTCTGTCTGTCTGTCTGTCTGTCTGTCTGTCTGTCTGTCTGTCTGTCTGTCTGTCTGTCTGTCTGTCTGTCTGTCTGTCTGTCTGTCTGTCTGTCTGTCTGTCTGTCTGTCTGTCTGTCTGTCTGTCTGTCTGTCTGTCTGTCTGTCTGTCTGTCTGTCTGTCTGTCTGTCTGTCTGTCTGTCTGTCTGTCTGTCTGTCTGTCTGTCTGTCTGTCTGTCTGTCTGTCTGTCTGTCTGTCTGTCTGTCTGTCTGTGTCTGTCTGTCTGTGTCTGTCTGTCTGTGTCTGTCTGTCTGTGTCTGTCTGTCTGTGTCTGTCTGTCTGTGTCTGTCTGTCTGTCTGTCTGTCTGTCTGTCTGTCTGTCTGTCTGTCTGTCTGTCTGTCTGTCTGTCTGTCTGTCTGTCTGTCTGTCTGTCTGTCTGTCTGTCTGTCTGTCTGTCTGTCTGTCTGTCTGTCTGTCTGTCTGTCTGTCTGTCTGTCTGTCTGTCTGTCTGTCTGTCTGTCTGTCTGTCTGTCTGTCTGTCTGTCTGTCTGTCTGTCTGTCTGTCTGTCTGTCTGTCTGTCTGTCTGTCTGTCTGTCTGTCTGTCTGTCTGTCTGTCTGTCTGTCTGTCTGTCTGTCTGTCTGTCTGTCTGTCTGTCTGTCTGTCTGTCTGTCTGTCTGTCTGTCTGTCTGTCTGTCTGTCTGTCTGTCTGTCTGTCTGTCTGTCTGTCTGTCTGTCTGTCTGTCTGTCTGTCTGTCTGTCTGTCTGTCTGTCTGTCTGTCTGTCTGTCTCTCTGTCTGTCTGTCTGTCTGTCTGTCTGTCTGTCTGTCTGTCTGTCTGTCTGTCTGTCTGTCTGTCTGTCTGTCTGTCTGTCTGTCTGTCTGTCTGTCTGTCTGTCTGTCTGTCTGTCTGTCTGTCTGTCTGTCTGTCTGTCTGTCTGTCTGTCTGTCTGTCTGTCTGTCTGTCTGTCTGTCTGTCTGTCTGTCTGTCTGTCTGTCTGTCTGTCTGTCTGTCTGTCTGTCTGTCTGTCTGTCTGTCTGTCTGTCTGTCTGTCTGTCTGTCTGTCTGTCTGTCTGTCTGTCTGTCTGTCTGTCTGTCTGTCTGTCTGTCTGTCTGTCTGTCTGTCTGTCTGTCTGTCTGTCTGTCTGTCTGTCTGTCTGTCTGTCTGTCTGTCTGTCTGTCTGTCTGTCTGTCTGTCTGTCTGTCTGTCTGTCTGTCTGTCTGTCTGTCTGTCTGTCTGTCTGTCTGTCTGTCTGTCGGGATGTAGTGGACGGGGATCGAAGTTGATGCAGTTGAGACGGATTGCAGGTCGTGATCTGTTACAGTTCACGGCAGGGGCGGATCCAGGATTTTCATTGGGGGGGGGGGGGGGGGGGGCAACAGGCCCGAGGAGCGCATTTTTCGGCACCTGACGGGGGTGCCGGTGGTCATGAGGGGCGGCAAGGTTGTCGAGGAAAAATTGCAGTTTGCAGTGTCGCGCCAAAATAACTCATTATTGCAACACACCAAAACCAGTTTGACAGTGCTATGATTTAGGGGCGCCCTCCATGGATTTGGAGGCGCCCTCCTCAGCCAAGTGTATGTTCAAGTGTATGAGTGTCTGTGTGTGTATGGAATAAAATATGTATGTGTGTCTCGTGTTTTACTTAATTTTGACTTTGAACGAAATACTTAACGTAAGATAGACAATATATTTACTTTGAACAATTCACTTAACGTAAAATAGATACCCTATTCCCTAGCTTGCTCCGGGTTCACATAAACCGGTTAACGTAATTCTTTTCCTGGCAAATTGCCAGAAGTTCCCCCCCAGAATATGGCTTTAGGCCGCTCCGGAGAAAACATGCCCCCTCTCCCTGGATCCGCGCCTGGTTCACGGAAGGATCTGACCAGGATCCGGCAGTGATTTGTCAGGGTTCTGAAAGGGGTCCTTCGGAGATTCATCGGGGATCCATCGGGATCTATCAGGAATAAGTCAAGGGTTCACCAAGGATCTGCCAGAGATCCGACGGGGTTCCTACAGGGATCCGTCAGGAATCCGTCGAGGATCTGACAGGGATCCATCAGGGATAAGTCAGGGATTCCCAAGGGATCCGTAAGGAATCCGTCGAGGATCTGACAGGGATCCATCAGGGATAAGTCAGGGATTCCCAAGGGATCCGTAAGGAATCCGTCGAGGATCTGACAGGGATCCATCAGGGATAAGTCAGGGATTCCCAAGGGATCCGTAAGGAATCCGTCGAGGATCTGACAGGGATCCATCAGGGATAAGTCAGGGATTCCCAAGGGATCCGTCAATAAACCGTCAAGGATCTGACAGGGATCCGTCAGGGATTCCCAAGGGATCCGTCAATAAACCGTCGAGGATCTGACAGAGATCCATCAGGGATAAGTCAGGGATTCCCAAGGTATCCGTCAATACACCGTCGAGAATCCGTCCCGGAATGCTCGTCACGGAAGAAGTCAGTTGGGGTCATAACGTGTCACAATACCATCCAAACATCAGCCCGTCCAACTGTACCAGTCAGCAGACCTCGCCTGGGTCATAACGTGTCACAATACCATCCAAACATCACCCCGTCCAACTGTACCAGTCAGCAGACCTCGCCTGGGGTCATAACGTGTCACAATACCATCCAAACATCAGCCCGTCCAACTGCACCAGTCATCAGACCTCACCTGGGGTCATAACGTGTCACAATACCATCCAAACATCACCCCGTCCAACTGTACCAGTCAGCAGACCTCACCTGGGGTCATAACGTGTCACAATACCATCCAAACATCACCCCGTCCAACTGTACCAGTCAGCAGACCTCGCCTGGGTTATAGCGTGTCACAATACCATCCAAACATCACCCCGTCCAACTGTACCAGTCAGCAGACCTCGCCTGGGTTATAGCGTGTCACAATACCATCCAAACATCACCCCGTCCAACTGTACCAGTCAGCAGACCTCGCCTGGGGTCATAACGTGTCACAATACCATCCAAACATCACCCCGTCCAACTGCACCAGTCATCAGACCTCGCCTGGGTCATAACGTGTCACAATACCATCCAAACATCAGCCCGTCCAACTGCACCAGTCAGCAGACCTCGCCTGGGGTCATAACGTGTCACAATACCATCCAAACATCACCCCGTCCAACTGCACCAGTCAGCAGACCTCGCCTGGGCCATAACGTGTCACAATACCATCCAAACATCACCCCGTCCAACTGCACCAGTCAGCAGACCTCGCCTGGGGTCATAACGTGTCACAATACCATCCAAACATCACCCCGTCCAACTGCACCAGTCAGCAGACCTCGCCTGGGCCATAACGTGTCACAATACCATCCAAACATCACCCCGTCCAACTGCACCAGTCAGCAGACCTCGCCTGGGGTCATAACGTGTCACAATACCATCCAAACATCAGCCCGTCCAACTGCACCAGTCAGCAGACCTCGCCTTGGCCATAACGTGTCACAATACCATCCAAACATCACCCCGTCCAACTGCACCAGTCAGCAGACCTCGCCTGGGGTCATAACGTGTCACAATACCATCCAAACATCACCCCGTCCAACTGCACCAGTCAGCAGACCTCGCCTGGGGTCATAACGTGTCACAATACCATCCAAACATCACCCCGTCCAACTGTACCAGTCAGCAGACCTCGCCTGGGGTCATAACGTGTCACAATACCATCCAAACATCAGCCCGTCCAACTGCACCAGTCAGCAGACCTCGCCTGGGGTCATAACGTGTCACAATACCATCCAAACATCAGCCCGTCCAACTGCACCAGTCAGCAGACCTCGCCTGGGCCGCTGCATCATCCGAGCTGGAAATGTCACCGGACTCGTTCGCATGTGGCCGTTGCCCCCATCAGGCAAATGATCCAGTGAGCCGCCACCGAGCCGTCACCGGATGGCTGGAAACCACCGAGCCAGGCCCACCAGTGTCCCACCACCCACCTCCGCCACCGCCACCGCCACCGCCACCGCCACCGCCACCGCCACCGCCGCCACCGCCACCGCCACCACCGCCACAGCCACCGCCGCCACCACCACCGCCACCACCACCGCCACCGCCACCGCCGCCACCGCCACCGCCACCACCGCCACAGCCGCAGCCACCGCCGCCACCGCCACCGCCACCACCACCGCCACCGCCACCGCCACCGCCACCGCCACCACCACCGCCACCGCCACCGCCACCGCCACCGCCGCCGTCACGCCGGGCGTCATCGGAGGCCGTCATCGGAGGCCGTCATCAGGGGGCGTCATCGGAGGCCGTCATCAGGGGGCGTCATCGGAGGCCGTCATCAGGAGGCGTCATCGGAGGCTGTCATCAGGGGGCGTCATCAGGGGGCGTCATCAGGGGGCGTCATCGGAGGCCGTCATCAGGGGGCGTCATCGGCGGACAGCGGCACTGACGACGCTTCGTGAGAGGCGGCGTCACGTGCGGTGAACTTGGCGTCACGGACCGCGAACCCGTCGTCACGGCAGCGTCACGGGACGCCGCCGGCTACCGAGACGGCGTCACGTCACAAGCGTCACACCAGTCACGGAACTTCCGTCATGGCGCGGCCAGACGCGGTGTGACGGGAGGTAGGGGAGGTGTGACGGGCGGTGACGGGCGTTGACGGATGGATGACAGGTGATGGTGACGGGTGGTGACATGCCGGGGCGGTGACGAGCGGTGACGGGAGGTGACGACGGGCGTTGGCGAGCGTTGTGACAAACCGTGCCGGTGACTGGCTGTGACAGGCAGAGGTGACGGGTGGTGTTTGGTGGTGACGGGCGGCGGGCAGTGACCTGCAGTGACGGGTGGTGTGACGGAGGTCACAGCTGGGCTGTGTCAGTCGGTTTATGTCGTCTCGCGGGCGGCGTCGTGCGGGGCGGTGTCGGGCGGAGGTAGGACGATCCCAATCGCGTGGGCTGGCGTCATATATCACGCCTGCAGCCGGCTGGCGCCGACGGCCTCCACCTGCTGCTCAGCGCTGATTGGCGCCGGAGGAGGGGCATGGGCTGCAACCGGGCTCTCTCCGCCGCCACGGCCGATCTGCAACATGGGAGAGCTGCCAGCCGGCCGGGCCGCCATTTTGTTTGCGACTGGGCCGGTGACGTCACGGCCGATGGGTCGGCGGCCGGGCCGGAGTCACGGGTGTTACCGCGGCGACTGTACGCCACTGTGCAGGGCACTGCCGCGCCCGGTGGCAGCCGGCATTCATTCCCGTGTTAGCACGGTGCCGATCCGGAGTGTTTGTATTTATGGCTTCATCGCAGCGCTGGAAAAGGCGCATGCATATGCGGATGTAAATCAGAATTCATAGCCGTCGCCCGCCGGCCATAAAACTGTATCGGCAGATTGTGAGCCGATATGCGTGTATAATACGAGCCATGACACACGGGCACTGTGGCCGTGGTTGATGGCGCTCTACGGGTGGACGTGATACCGTCAGAGGCTTGTGACTTGTCCGGGTCCAGTTTGAAGCTCGTCATCAACTGCGCTGACGGTCCGACGCCGCTTTGCATATGCCGGACTGGCAATTGACGAATGAAACCAGGCCCGCCAGGAGTGAGAGGTGTCATTGGTCTGTACGGCGTGTTAAAGATGTCTCAGTGATTCTGTCCAGTGTAAATGGTGGGAGGCGGTGCCCAGTCAGGCTGTTTGTAAAGGGAAACAATCAACTCTGTATAAGCGGTGCATTCCGAACGCAAATGTCCCATGTCCATGTATTTGTAGCGGTTTGCGACTGTCAGGTCGTAACATTTAAGTTGCGAGGGAAGATTGTCCACGCGAAAGAACCAGATATATAGGCTTCGAAAATGCAGACACTTGGCAAGCACTTCAAAATGGGACTCACGTGAGCGAGTACAACGATAAGAGGTAACATTTGCTGTCAAACGGCGTCCGTATCGGTAAGATGACGCATCACGCATCATACCTCATCACCTGGCTTTGTTCCGACAACAGAATCACAATCTGCTCTCACAACTTAGCTCTCTGTAAACGAGCTTCGCACTGCTCGGACCACCGCACCTGGGTTCGAGATGATGGGTTCGCACTGCTCGGACCATCGCACCTGGGTTCGAGATGATGGGTTCAAGAGACCGGCCTCTAAACTCTCTCCTGACCGGAGCAGTGCTGTATAGCAGGCACAGTGCTGTATAGCAGGCACAGTGCTGTATACTGTATAGCAGGCACGTAGCCAAGGGGGGGGGGGCGACCCCCTCCCCCTGGAGGCCGGGGCCTTTGAAAAGGGCCGACGAGACCGCGCGAAGCGCGGTATCATGGGCTCTTTAAGAGTCGGAAGGCCACGCGAAGCGTGGTTTTTAGAGAGTTTAGGGCACTTCAGAGGCCCTTTAGGGCCATCAGGGGCCCTCTCTGAAAGACCAGAGGGCCCTTGGACGTTCAAAAGAGCCCTGTGCATGTCAGAGGGGCCCTGACCAGACCGAAAGCGCCCCTGGGTGGGTCAGAAGGGCCCCTGAACATGCCGAATGTGCCCCTAGTCAGCACGGAGGGGCCCCAGCGCAGGCCGGAGGGTCCTCGGAGCATGTCGGCAAGCCGACAAAGCGGCCAGTGCAGTCCCTTGCCAGGTCGGAAGGGCCCCTTAGAAGGCTGGAGGTCTCCCTGGACAGACCAGAGGGCCTCTGGAAAGTTCAAAGGGTCCCTATGCAGATAGGAGGGGCCCTTGCCCAGACCGAAAGGGCCCATGGGCGAGTAAGAAGTGCCCCTGAGCATGACGTATTGTCCCCTAGCCAGCACGGAGTGGCCCCAGGGCTGCAGAGCAGGTCGGAGGGCCCAGGGGCTCTGCTACAGGGGGGACGGGGATGTGTCCCCCAACATTTTCGAATGTTAACATTACGCCTATGGGCGTTGCATGTAAAGAATCGACTTCAGACGCCTCCGCCCCCCCCCCCACACTTTCGGAGGGTGGCGGCGCCCTTGGGAGGGCCCCTTGAACATGTCGGCAGGGCGACAAAGCAGCTAGCGCAGTCCGACCAGAAGAGACGCTGGGTAGATCGGAGGGGTTCCTGGACAAGTCAGAGGGGCCCCTGGCTAGACCTAAAGGGTCCCTCGGCCGGTCGGAAGGGCCCTTGAACATGTCGGATGAGTTCCTAGCCATACTGGAGGGGCCCCTGGGCAGGTCGGAAGGGACCCTGAGCATGTCGGCAGGGCGACAAAGCAGCCAGTGCAGTCCCTGTCTAGGTCGGAAGGACCTCTGAACAAGCCGAATGGGCCCCTTGACACACAAGAGGGGCTTCTTGGAAGTTCAGAGGGGTCGCTGGTTATACCGGAAGGGCCCAAAGCACGTAGAGATCCCAGATGAAGATTAAATACAAAGAGGACTTACTCCACAATACAAATATTAGCATCGGAGCTTTCGGGTATATTGTAAAATCCTTCGTCAGCGATTAAGAGGCATTCGGTAACAGACATTGCTCGTCTTTAAGACGAGCAATGACCTGTTACCGAATGCCTCTTAATCGCTGACGAAGGATTTTACAATATACCCGAAAGCTCCGATGCTAATATTTGTATTGTGGAGTAAGTCCTCTTTGTATTTAATTTATATCACCCACTCCACACCATGTCTTTCCGCGGATCCCAGATGAGTCCCTGAACAGGTCGGAAGGGCGTTGAAAAGGTTGGAGGGGCCTCTAGATGATCTGAAGAGACCCTGGGCCTTTCAACAGAAGAATGCAGTTGTCCAGGGAATAAAACCCAAAATTTTCGCACCGCTTCGCGGCGCTATTTTACTACAAATTATATTGTATGCCGGTAACAAAATCGTGCCGTTTCTCGGCACATTTATGTGTTATGTTGCTACTTTCCTATATGATTGGGTAAAATAGTTCGCTTTACCATTTTTTACCGCACTTTTAAACGCACAATAATTTTTTTTAGAGGTCCGCATCATACGCAATGCGACGCATTGATGAGAATGCATATCCAGGACATAAGACTAAAATTTTTCATTTAATTCATTTAAGAGTTCCAGGTCTTGAGCCTAAAAAATATTGGAAGTTGATATAGCTAATTCCAAATTGGTGTCGCTGGTTCCAAAGTTGATGTCAGTTTGCTAACTCCAGCTCCTAAAAAGTTTGTCATACTGCATTCTCCATCCTTGTAACGTGCCTTTTCATCCGTTTTGTTTGACCCTTTCAACGCATCCTTGCTACGTGCCTGCTGTATAGTGGCCTAGAATGGTGATGTAATGGTTATAAATGTGCACAGACACGTGCAGTGACCGTGGTTATGGGGTTCTGGCATTCTGGCGGTGGGCTGCGGCACATATCACATACTCCTGCCAAGGAGCGCACACATGTCACATACTCCTGCCAAGGAGCGCACACATGTCACATACTCCTGCCAAGGAGCGCACACATGTCACATACTCCTGCCAAGGAGCGCACACATGTCACATACTCCTGCCAAGGAGCGCACACATGTCACATACTCCTGCCAAGGAGCGCACACATGTCACATACTCCTGCCAAGGAGCGCACACATGTCACATACTCCTGCCAAGGAGCGCACACATGTCACATACTCCTGCCAAGGAGCGCACACATGTCACATACTCCTGCCAAGGAGCGCACACATGTCACATACTCCTGCCAAGGAGCGCACACGTGTCACATACTCCTGCCAAGGAGCGCACACATGTCACATACTCCTGCCAAGGAGCGCACACGTGTCACATACTCCTGCCAAGGAGCGCACACATGTCACATACTCCTGCCAAGGAGCGCACACATGTCACATACTCCTGCCAAGGAGCGCACACGTGTCACATACTCCTGCCAAGGAGCGCACACATGTCACATACTCCTGCCAAGGAGCGCACACGTGTCACATACTCCTGCCAAGGAGCGCACACATGTCACATACTCCTGCCAAGGAGCGCACACGTGTCACATACTCCTGCCAAGGAGCGCACACATGTCACATACTCCTGCCAAGGAGCGCACACATGTCACATACTCCTGCCAAGGAGCGCACACATGTCACATACTCCTGCCAAGGAGCGCACACATGCCACATACTCCTGCCAAGGAGCGCACACATGTCACATACTCCTGCCAAGGAGCGCACACATGTCACATACTCCTGCCAAGGAGCGCACACATGTCACATACTCCTGCCAAGGAGCGCACGCATGTCACATACTCCTGCCAAGGAGCGCACACATGTCACATACTCCTGCCAAGGAGCGCACACATGTCACATACTCCTGCCAAGGAGCGCACACATGTCACATACTCCTGCCAAGGAGCGCACACATGTCACATACTCCTGCCAAGGAGCGCACACATGTCACATACTCCTGCCAAGGAGCGCACACATGTCACATACTCCTGCCAAGGAGCGCACACATGTCACATACTCCTGCCAAGGAGCGCACACATGTCACATACTCCTGCCAAGGAGCGCACACATGTCACATACTCCTGCCAAGGAGCGCACACATGTCACATACTCCTGCCAAGGAGCGCACACATGTCACATACTCCTGCCAAGGAGCGCACACATGTCACATACTCCTGCCAAGGAGCGCACACATGTCACATACTCCTGCCAAGGAGCGCACACATGTCACATACTCCTGCCAAGGAGCGCACACTGCCAGGACAGCACAGACGACGACAGCTCGAATTGTTACTGGATTTGGCCGCATATCAATGTACACGCAACATATAGCCGCCCAGCACGAGTAAAAAACACCAGCTGACCCACACACAATCAACTGTCAACATCGACGAAAAAGGCGTGGATTTCATCAGGCTGACGTTACAGTGACCTTGATTCCAGTGTGTTGGAAGCAGTGGTAGGCATCGTTACTAAAAAAATGTAGTTCCGTTACTCTGTTACTCATAAAAGCAGTTCCGTTACTCGTTACTCCGTTACTTTGCGGCACATTTAACGGAAGTTACTTTAGTCCGTTACTCCGCTACTTCAGTTTAACCCTCGCCAGTGAAGGGGGTGGATGCCACCCCACCCCTTCGGTTTTTCGGAAATAACTCGCGTATTTATCTACCGATTTCGATGAAACGTTCAGTTCCTTTATAACAATTTGACACGTGCTCTAAAAATTTCAGACTTCTGCTCTCAATGACCCGTGACCTATGACCGTTTTATTAAGGTCATGGCAGGAGCAACTGGCGTCCCGTAGTATCGACCCTTGTAACTTGTGCGCTTTCCGAGTTTTTGTTGTTCAGGAACATATAAACAGGTGTTAACAAGTGCCATTTATGGTTTCCACTGAGATCATGACCTCCGATGACTTGAGATGACTGTTTGGCCTCTGGCAGTTTCTAGGGCATTTTGTGACGCTGATTTCAAATTTAGCATCCATTTTTCATAATAATATGTTCCACTGGGGTCATGTTCTTACACATGTCAACCGAGGTCACTGACCTCATATGACCTAAGATGACGTTTTGACCTTCCGTGGATTTTAAGACATTTCGCGGCTAAGTATTCTTTGCAGATCTTTACCAACTGTACTTAATTACACAACAGCCGTCTGTGTTGGACAATAATGAATGCAAAATGTGGATATCTAAATAGTGATATTAGATCAAGGTCAAAATTAAGGGAGTAACGGAGTAACGGACTTGATTATAAAGTAACAGTAGTTAGTTGGTCCGTTACCTGTTTTGAAAAGTAACGAGATCGTTACTCCGTTACTGAAAAAGTAGTTCCGTTAGTAACGGAGTAACGGAAGTTGCCAACCACTGGTTAGAAGCTTTCTAGCCTCTTCAGTTCGGATAGGAATGGAAAAGTGAACGTTTCACTAGCATGTGTTTGTATTGCCGCGCTGAGCCTCAGTCTTCACCTCGCTGGTTAGCCCTGGTATGTCAAACCCACCGGCTCCCACAAGGTCACAACTGACAACTGCCCGGCTCCCATCAGGTCATAACTGACAGCCACACGGCTCACATCAGGTCACAACTGACAGCTGCCCGGCTCCCATCAGGTCACAACTGACAGACTCACGGCTCCCCTCAGGTCACAACTGACAGCTTCCCGGCTCCCATCAGGTCACAACTGACAGATACACGGCTCCCATCAGGTCACAACTGACAGCTGCGCGGCTCCCATCAGGTCACAACTGACAGCCACACTGCTCCCATCAGGTCACAACTGACAGCCACACGGCTCCCATCAGGTCACAACTGACCTCTGCCCGGCTCCCATCAGGTCACAACTGACGGCCACACGGCTCCCATCAGGTCACAACTGACAGCTGCCCGGCTCCCATCAGGTCACAACTGACAACCACACGGCTCCCATCAGGTCACAACTGACAGACACACGGCTCCCATCAGGTCACAACTGACAGCCACACGGATCCCATCAGGTCACAACTGACAGACACACGGCTCCCATCAGGTCACAACTGACAGCCACACGGCTCTCATCAGGTCACAACTGACAGCCACACGGCTCCCATCAGGTCACAACTGACAGCTGCGCGGCTCCCATCAGGTCACAACTAACAGCCACACCGCTCCCATCAGGTCACAACTGACAGCTTCCCGGCTCCCATCGGGTCACAACTGACAGCCACACGGCTCCCATCAGGTCACAACTGACAGCCACACGGCTCCCATCAGGTCACAACTGACAGCTGCCCGGCTCCCATCAGGTCACTACTGACAGCTGCCCGGCTCCCATCAGGTCACAACTGACAGCCACACTGCTCCCATCAGGTCACAACTGACCTCTGCCCGGCTCCCATCAGGTCACAACTGACAGCTGCCCGGCTCCCATCAGGTCACTACTGACCTCTGCCCGGCTCCCATCAGGTCACAACTGACCTCTGCCCGGCTCCCATCAGGTCACAACTGACAGCTGCCCGGCTCCCATCAGGTCACAACTGACAGCTGCCCGGCTCCCATCAGGTCACTACTGACCTCTGCCCGGCTCCCATCAGGTCACAACTGACAGCTGCCCGGCTCCCATCAGGTCACAACTGACAGCTGCCCGGCTCCCATCAGGTCACAACTGACGGCCACACGGCTCCCATCAGGTCACAACTGACAGCTGCCCGGCTCCCATCAGGTCACAACTGACAGCTGCCCGGCTCCCATCAGGTCACAACTGACGGCCACACGGCTCCCATCAGGTCACAACTGACAGCTGCCCGGCTCCCATCAGGTCACAACTGACGGCCACACGGCTCCCATCAGGTCACAACTGACAGCTGCCCGGCTCCCATCAGGTCACAACTGACAGCTGCCCGGCTCCCATCAGGTCACAACTGACATCTGCCCGGCTCCCATCAGGTCACAACTGACAGATGCCCGGCTCCCATCAGGTCACTACTGACAGCTGCCCGGCTCCCATCAGGTCACAACTGACCTCTGCCCGGCTCCCATCAGGTCACAACTGACAGCTGCCCGGCTCCCATCAGGTCACAACTGACAGCTGCCCGGCTCCCATCAGGTCACAACTGACAGCTGCCCGGCTCCCATCAGGTCACAACTGACAGCTGCCCGGCTCCCATCAGGTCACAACTGACAGCTGCCCGGCTCCCATCAGGTCACAACTGACAGCCACACGGTTCCCATCAGGTCACAACTGACAGCCACACGGCTCCCATCAGGTCACAACTGACCTCTGCCCGGCTCCCATCAGGTCACAACTGACAGCCACACGGCTCCCATCAGGTCACAACTGACAGCCACACGGCTCCCATCAGGTCACAACTGACAGCCACACGGCTCCCATCAGGTCACAACTGACAGCCACACCGCTCCCATCAGGTCACAACTGACAGCTGCCCGGCTCCCATCAGGTCACAACTGACAGCTGCCCGGCTCCCATCAGGTCACAACTGACAGCTGCCCGGCTCCCATCAGGTCACAACTGATAGCTGCCCGGCTCCCATCAGGTCACAACTGACAGCTGCCCGGCTCCCATCAGGTCACAACTGACAGCTGCCCGGCTCCCATCAGGTCACAACTGACAGCTGCCCGGCTCCCATCAGGTCACAACTGACAGCTGCCCGGCTCCCATCAGGTCACTACTGACAGCTGCCCGGCTCCCATCAGGTCACAACTGACAGCTGCCCGGCTCCCATCAGGTCACAACTGACATCTGCCCGGCTCCCATCAGGTCACAACTGACAGACACACGGCTCCCATCAGGTCACAACTGACAGCTGCCCGGCTCCCATCAGGTCACAACTGACAGCTGCCCGGCTCCCATCAGGTCACAACTGACAGCTGCCCGGCTCCCATCAGGTCACTACTGACAGCTGCCCGGCTCCCATCAGGTCACAACTGACCTCTGCCCGGCTCCCATCAGGTCACAACTGACAGCTGCCCGGCTCCCATCAGGTCACAACTGACAGCTGCCCGGCTCCCATCAGGTCACAACTGACAGCTGCCCGGCTCCCATCAGGTCACTACTGACAGCTGCCCGGCTCCCATCAGGTCACAACTGACCTCTGCCCGGCTCCCATCAGGTCACAACTGACATCTGCCCAGCTCCCATCAGGTCACAACTGACATCTGCCCGGCTCCCATCAGGTCACAACTGACAGCTGCCCGGCTCCCATCAGGTCACAACTGACAGACACACGGCTCCCATCAGGTCACAACTGACAGCTGCCCGGCTCCCATCAGGTCACTACTGACAGCTGCCCGGCTCCCATCAGGTCACAACTGACAGCTGCCCGGCTCCCATCAGGTCACAACTGACAGCTGCCCGGCTCCCATCAGGTCACAACTGACAGCTGCCCGGCTCCCATCAGGTCACAACTGACAGCTGCCCGGCTCCCATCAGGTCACAACTGACAGCTGCCCGGCTCCCATCAGGTCACAACTGACAGCTGCCCGGCTCCCATCAGGTCACAACTGACAGCTGCCCGGCTCCCATCAGGTCACAACTGACAGATGCCCGGCTCCCATCAGGTCACAACTGACAACCACACGGCTCCCATCAGGTCACAACTGACAGCTGCCCGGCTCCCATCAGGTCACAACTGACAGCTGCCCGGCTCCCATCAGGTCACAACTGACAGCTGCCCGGCTCCCATCAGGTCACAACTGACAACCACACGGCTCCCATCAGGTCACAACTGACAGCTGCCCGGCTCCCATCAGGTCACAACTGACGGCCACACGGCTCCCATCAGGTCACAACTGACAGCTGCCCGGCTCCCATCAGGTCACAACTGACAACCACACGGCTCCCATCAGGTCACAACTGATGGCCACACGGCTCCCATCAGGTCACAACTGACAGCTTCCCGGCTCCCATCAGGTCACAACTGACAACCACACGGCTCCCATCAGGTCACAACTGACAGACACACGGCTCCCATCAGGTCACAACTGACAGCTGCCCGGCTCCCATCAGGTCACTACTGACAGCTGCCCGGCTCCCATCAGGTCACAACTGACAGACACACGGCTCCCATCAGGTCACAACTGACAGCTGCCCGGCTCCCATCAGGTCACAACTGACAACCACACGGCTCCCATCAGGTCACAACTGACAGACACACGGCTCCCATCAGGTCACAACTGACATCTGCCCGGCTCCCATCAGGTCACAACTGACAGACACACGGCTCCCATCAGGTCACAACTGACAGCTGCCCGGCTCCCATCAGGTCACAACTGACAGCTGCCCGGCTCCCATCAGGTCACAACTGACATCTGCCCGGCTCCCATCAGGTCACAACTGACAGACACACGGCTCCCATCAGGTCACAACTGACAGCTGCCCGGCTCCCATCAGGTCACAACTGACATCTGCCCGGCTCCCATCAGGTCACAACTGACAGCTGCCCGGCTCCCATCAGGTCACAACTGACAGCTGCCCGGCTCCCATCAGGTCACTACTGACAGCTGCCCGGCTCCCATCAGGTCACAACTGACAGCTGCCCGGCTCCCATCAGGTCACAACTGACAGCTGTCCGGCTCCCATCAGGTCACAACTGACAGCTGCCCGGCTCCCATCAGGTCACAACTGACAGCTGCCCGGCTCCCATCAGGTCACAACTGACAGCTGCCCGGCTCCCATCAGGTCACAACTGACAGCTGCCCGGCTCCCATCAGGTCGTGACTTGCCGCCTCCACACAAAGCCCCGCACTAATCAAGACGGTCGGGACCCATTTGCTGACCCGGGAGCGGTGAGACGTGCTAAGCACGCCCGGTCGGCCGCGGCGGCATTCCGGGGAGGTTCGCGCCGCCATCCTGATGATGGGTTCCCGGTGACTCGGCGTCTGTCTAATCCGTGGCGACGGCAATATGCGAACTGCTGTCGGTCGACCCGGCTGGGACGGACCCCACGGACTCCCGACAGGTCGGAGAACGGGTCACTCTCGCCGGCCCCCGACCCGGGCAACCCCCGCCTGGGACCCAGCCCGGGCAAACCCCGCCTGGCCCCCGGCCCGGGCAAACCCCGCCTGGTCCCGGCCCGGGCAACCCCCGCCAGGCCCCCGGCCCGGGCAACCCCCATCTGGCCCCCGGCCGGGCAACCCCCGGCCCAGGAAACCACCGCCTGGCCCCCGGCCCGGGCAAACCCCGCCTGGCCCACCGGCCCGGGCAAACCCCGCATGGCCCCGGCCCGGGAAACCCCGCCTGGCCACGGCCCGGGCATACCAGGAGCTTCCTTCTCGGCTCACACGTGCCAGCGATGGGTGTCGCTAGACGTCATTGATGCCATCTGTTTGCGGTTATCTGGCGGTGACATGACCACGGCATCTCGGTCGCTTGGCGCCTACGACGCATTCTGATGTAGTGCATTAGCATGTCATGCATTGGCCGAACCACGAATGGCTGCTGATTTCCAGAAAGCGATGCATGCCCCGCCTGTGATGATTTACGCCTACCGTGTAAGCCTTGCGGACATGTGCTAGCTGCTACTGTAACTCAGGTTTTCCCGTTGGGTGTCATTTCCGGAAGTGTGGCGTTTTCGTTGGATGTGTTCTTTTATTCACTAGGCATTGTTATCAAACACTGAGTAATTTTCTCTGTCCGGACTGAGGAAAGTGCACGGCCGTCTACTGATCGGTAATGGACGGAGACGGATGGATGTTTTTCGTCTTCTCGCGAACGGAGGACACCTTTTACATCGCTTTCTGTAACTTTTCAATATTTAGTGATGGCTACTGTATGAAATATTAAACTAGAGGTCATTGCTTCTTACAAGTACAGTTTATTGAGTTTCTTCACATGACCTGCTAGTTGGCGGAAGAAATGGCGTTGTGGAGGGATTAAGTCTAGGCTTTCCCGTTTATAGTTGATTCTCCATTGTTCCTCTAGATCGTCTGAAGAGCAACACAGTTTACTGAGAATATGGTAAGAAATGCATGCCATATTCTACTGATGATAAAGAGTATGAGTAAGAGTATGATAAATAACAGTATGAAGCTAATTCAGTTAACATTGGATGTTGCAGTTCATGGAAATACTATACGGGAAAATATAAAACAGGTTGAAGAGCGCAAATCAATAGATAAAATATGTTTTGAAACATGTTCAACTAAGGTGATAATAAGTGGATTCAAAATTTGCGTGATTCTTAAGAACAAGACACCAAAATTTATGTGTGAATATACCGAACATAAATACTGCCAGGGTCCAGGGTCCAAGGTCTACCAGGGTCCAAGGTCTACCAGGGTCCAGGGTCTACCAGGGTCCAGGGTCTACCAGGGTCTACCAGGGTCCAGGGTCTACCAGGGTACAGGGTCTACCAGGGCCCAGGGCCTAGGGTCTACCAGGGTCCAGGGTCTAACAGGGACCAGGGTCCAGGGTCGCACTGAATGTAGGCATATCAATGTCGGAGGCAAACTGGGCATTGCATCGTTGTCAGCATAGGTATTTAACCAAATTACTACGACAAAGAAGATATTGATAATGTCGACAAAGGGTTCAAAACGTTGCAGTAAGAATCAAATGTACTACCATAGTCTATTTAAGTGTCATGCTATTTGCTTAGGCTTACGAATTTACGTTTGTAATTTGTAATCTTCTCAAATGATGTCTCGAGCTATTTACTTCCTATTGATCAAAACAGAATCTAACACGAGGCCATGGGTCTAAAAAAAGATTCGGAACAGTTTGTTCGTATACATGCTTTTCGACAAAGAAATAGCTTCCTGAGCGCTGTTACGATAGTGCAAAATGTGTAGTGTGGGGTTTTATTCGATTTTGTTTTGTTGCTCCTAACGCAAATATCACTGTGCAAGTGCATTCGAGAAGTAACTCCTCTTTTCGTGTCATTACTTTTCTGGCACAGCCAATTTTCGAAGCCGTACCGAATTTCTTTCCTTTACCAGACAAGAGACGATGCAAATTCCAAGGTAATACGTTTTCCAGTTGACTTTCTCCCTCATGGTCTCCTCCGAATGGCATATGGGGGTGATCAGGACTGTTGACAAATGGTGACATGTGGTGAGGCCAGAAAGCCATCTGTGGAATGGGGCCACGGTGCGGGGGATTGACAGCAGTTTAGGTTAGGGCAGCCGGTAAGGCCAGGGTGGGTTCAATATACCTTGTGACATCACAGGACCTGACCGAATCACGGTTCCTGAAGGAATCTGAAGGAATCGTGGCACCTGACGGAATATAACAGAATCACGACACCTGACAGAATAACGGCTCCTGACAGAATCACGACACCTGACAGAATAACGGCTCCTGACAGAATAACGACACCTGACAGAATAACGGCTCCTGACGAAATCCCGGCATCTGAAGGAATAACGGCATCTGACGAAATCCCGGCATCTGAAGGAATAACGACAACTGACGAAATTACTGCGCCTGACGAAATCCCGGCATCTGAAGGAATAACGGCACCTGACGAAATTACTGCGCTTGACGAAATCCCGGCATCTGATGGAATAACGGCACCTGACGAAATTACTGCGCCTGACGCAGTCACGGCCCCTGACGAAATCCCGGCATCTGAAGGAATAACGGCACCTGACGAAATTACCGCGCCTGACGCGGTCACGGCTCCTGATGGCATCTGCAGGAATCACAGCAGCTGACGACATCGGAAGAAGGGGGCACTGCTTCCAATGGGATCAAGATAGGACCAGGAGAGCAGGTCTGACCAGAGCAGCTATCATCCGACCCTCACATCCCATCCCTCGACCAGCCGGTCGGGGGTGGGCAGGTTCCGGGGTCGGGACCGACCTTCCCACCGTGAGCTGTCGGCTGCGGCCGACTGTATGCAAATGGCTCCGTCAGGCGGCCCGCTGCCGCCAGCGGCAGCTGGCCAGCCTAATCAGACGCCCGATTACAGTCATCATCTGGCCGCGTCTCCCACGGACCCGTCCGTAAGTGCTTTTTAATTTGTTCGATTTTGTGTCACGCAGGGCCGGCCGAGCCGCCGTCACACCCCCTGTGACGGCGGCTCGGCTCGGCCGGTGTCACTGGAGGACATTGTCGGGCCGCACCGGCCAGGCTCACCGCCGCCGGGCACACTGTGTGGGCGGTGTGGGATGGAGGTGGCGGCTGGGACGTCTGCTGCGACCTTCTGTTGGTTTGAGCCCGGCCCAGTGACCGGTGAACGGTTCTGAGGTGATTGAGATTGTGAAGATGGACGTGGAGGGTGAAAATGTGCGCTTGGCGTGGTTGCAGTTCCCGTTATTCATGGGAATAAGTAATCGCCCCTTCTAGAGCTGTGCGACATGGAGGGCTAGCACCTACGTATTAACACAAATCCGGGAATGTATGCTAAATATCGGCTTTGCCCGCATTACCTACCTTAAACATGTTTAGTTTAACGGTGTTGAAAAGAACAAAGCAAAACCGTGTTTGTTCGGACACTTTTGGGCTCCACTTTTGGAACAGGAAAGCAATTCGACAGGAAATAATGTATGCACATATGTTGTTTCGCTTTCATCAGCATGGGCTATTCCACTAGAAAAGAACGGATCGGGCTTGCTTTTAACTTATTCTTCGGAATGATCACGCCATGCATATCAAAGGAGCATGAAAAGAAACAACTTGCAACCTTCCACTCTCTTAGATGGCGGTTTTGGATAACACCTTTGTCCAACAACGCTCAGCCAGTGTAGGTTACATTGACATGTTAACTGTCACGGCCAAGTGGCGGAGAACACCGTTTGAAGACGCCGTTCTACTCTAGAAAAAATCTCCCTTTGCCTTGGTTGTAACTGTAATGACTCCAGGGTCCACTTAGCGTTGCAATCTCCCGCTGTCTTGGTTACTGTAACATTCAGCATTGCAGTCTCCCGCTGTCTTGGTTACTGTAACATTCGCCATTGCTGTCTCCCGCTGCCCTGGTGTTACTGTAACATTCACCATTGCTGTCTCCGACTGCCCTGGTGTTACTGTAACATTCACCATTGCAGTCTCCCACTGCCCTGGTGTTACTGTAACATTCGCCATTGCAGTATCCCACTGCCCTGGTGTTACTGTAACATTCACCATTGCAGTATCCCACTGTCCTGGTGTTACTGTAACATTCACCATTGCAGTATCCCACTGTCCTAGTGTTACTGTAACATTCACCATTGCAGTCTCCGACTGCCCTTGATATCGGTACACTCAGCGTTGGAGTATCCGACTGCCCTTGATATTGGTACACTCAGTGTGTGAGTTTCTCGCTGCTGCAACACCATCACACTCACCGTAGCAGTCTCCTCAGATGCCAACTGCGGAGAGACGACTTTTGGCACTTAACTTTCATCCCTGGTTTCGTGGGATGCCGTGGGATTGCTGCTGTATCGGTGATAAGAATCACGATAAGATACGATAAGAACACTGTACATTACGCTGCCACCGAGACAGAATGTCACACTCACCATAGTGCTGGTAGACGATGGGGTCGTTGGGCGCCAGCTCCATCGCTTTGACGAACCACGCCTCGGCCTCGGCTGGGCGGCCCTGCAGAACACATGGAAGCACGTCAATGAGCAGTTGCGGGATGAGCGCAATTCTTCTTAAATGCAACTTAAGTGAAGTCTTCTCAGCTTTCAGTATGCTTTCTTTTTTCACAGACAGAAGCCAGTGATAGCAACTGATTGCTTAGCTATGCGAGGATCGGATGGACTGATGGGAAGTTATGCACATGGCCCAGTTATGCATGGGCGGGAAGGTGCATAAGCACAGCATAGTGCCAAAAATGCGCAGAATCCGTCGGTACAACTTACAAGAGAGTCTGACAAATACAAATAGCAAATACATGGATAGAGCTGACCGTCAGCATTTCAACATTTGTTTCCGTTCGCAATATTTTCAGTTGCAAAGTTTCCGATGCTACTGCGCTGTGTTTGTTCAGCAGTCACAAAGTGAAATCACGATAATACCGTATAGAATCGAGCATCGCCGGCATAACTACAAGATAATCTAGTAGCAGCACTGACAGCAAAATTGTGTATTTCGTCAGTTTTGACATAATATGGATGTCGGATATTTTTACCTCCTTCAGCAACATCAATCATTTTTTTTTGGAGCACGACCACATGTATGTGAACGTGTCTGTGAGGACAGACAGAAGCATGATATTACTCATTTTTTACCAGGCGATAAGGGACTGCCAACTAGATGGTACAAAAATGCTAAGCAGTCAGCCGAACAACGGTGCGAGCCACCGATGTGGCTTTCAGACGGCTCAACTGCAGCGACGCGGCCGCTAGATCTCCTCACTGCCCGGAGATCCACTTATCAGGTAACATCGCGCTGTTAACCGCGCGCTAAGTGCCACCAGCACCACCACCTGGCCCGGCTGGCCCCGCTCACAAACATCGAATCGCGTTACTTCCAGCCGAGGACAGAGGACACAGCGAAACAAGTTCACGCGACAGGCGCGTCGATATCCGATCCTTCGAACACGATTGGCCCATCTCGGGGCGGACACCTACCATTTTGGCGAGCATCTTTCCATAGGTGAGGTGGGCGGGCACGTGGTCAGGCTTGACGCGCAGTGCCTCCTTGTACCAGTGCTCTGCCTCCGCCAGACTGTCCAGCTTGAAGTAGGCCTCTCCCAGCATGTTGTAGAGACTCTGGCGATCCGAGAGAGGTAGGTGAGTTACGCTGTGCCAGGTGGGCAGATACAGATAAAGGACACAAATGGTGTAAAGAAAGGGAGCATGGACAGCAAGTATGGCAAGTCTCCTTAGAAAGTTAGCCCGGCAGTGCATTGTTGCCTTTGAGAGCCCGGTATGCAGTCGAGCATGCAACTGGTGGAGAAATAATCCGGGAGATAGACGATGAAAATATAAAACTCGCCGGATTACAGCGCAGTACATATACTTTCTCCGATGTGCTGGCTACCGCAGAAGTTCGTTATCACGTTTGACAAGTACATCAAGGTCCATCGCATCACAACATCTCGGTAATCCTCTGGGATGAGGTAAGCCACAAGCATCGATCATGTTTATGAGTTCTCACCAGGGATTTAGCAGCGTCCTAGATGTACACTGTACGCAAAGCTTCTCTAAAACACAGAAGCTGCTCGGGGGATATGGATGTGGGAACGGAAGAGCCGGTTAGGTCATGGTCATCCATGTATTTCAGCACTGATGTGGCTGTAGGCTTATCCCGTTTTATAAGCATATGCCCAGGGGTGTAATTTCTCAAAATCAGTTGAGGAGCTGAACTAAGGTCCAACCTAGCAGGGGTTCCGACACACCTTTGAACTGGGGGGGATACAGGGAAGCCAAAATGTCGCTCCAGGGCGCCGTCAGGGAAAGGTTGTTGAGGGGGTTGGGGGGGGGAAATAACAACATTTATTTCTAGCAATCTTCCTGGTCAGGAAAAATGGGGAATAATCCCCCGCTGGCTAAAAAATGGGGGACACATCCCCTTTATATCTGCTTGTAAGTTGAGGGGATGACTGACATGTTAAGGGGCTGAGTAGGATCCTCAACGGAATAGGATCCTACACCCCTGCATATGCCGTTATAATGAAAGAATCTCTACTAATAATGCACTTGATCCCCTTACACTTTGTGTGCGGTTCTTAGCATTTTCTTTTAGTTCAAATTCAGCTAACTTCAGCATCCAAACCGGCACTCGCCCAACGAATACCAATATCCACCTGACTAAGCCCTTTATGGTGTTCTGTTTACTCCTCCCCCGCAGCTAACCACGCCCTTCCGAACAAACAAACAAACAGCCAGACAGCCAGACAGCACACACACGCACACGCACACGCACACGCACACGCACACGCACACGCACACGCACACGCACACGCACACGCACACGCACACGCACACGCACACGCACACGCACACGCACACGCACACGCACACGCACACGCACACGCACACGCACACACACACACACACACACACACACACACACACACACACACACACACACACACACACACACACACACACACACACACACACACACACACACACACACCGTCTTAAGGAGCCAACCTGTGGTTGATAGTGCGCCGGCATCCTCTCGATGGCCTCCTGGTACACGGCGATCGCCTGGCGAAACTGGCCCTCGTCCGCGTGCAGCCGGCCCAGGTTGAACATGGCCGATATTTTGGTGGCCTCGTGTGTGCGCGGGTCCTTCAGGCCGGCGCCGTCCAGAGTGGAGCAGTGACGGTAGACGGCCGCCGCCGCCTCCCGCTGGCCGGACAGGCCCAGCACCAGACCCTTGTTCAGGTGGGCCACTGTAGGACGTCGGAACAACGTCAGCCGCGCTGTGCAGTTTCTAATGTGGCAAAGAAGCTAAAGGTGTTCCACATCGTGGCCCGCAGACATTGCATTATCATACTTTAAAACTGCTACAATCGTGCTATATTTGCTAATCCAGAAAGCTCTAAGATCGTGTCATAATTGTTAATCCAGGTAGAAGAATATTGAAGAATGAGCCACATATGCTACTTCGTCTATTGTCTACTATGTGATAAACAATCTTTTTATTGGGGTTTTTGGGGTGCAATGATGCAATAAACAATGCTGTTATCTGCTATTTGACAAGAACCAAGCTGCTTTTATTTTTACAGAACCTCTGCCGTTGCTTATATTAATCATTGCAACGCAATACAAATAATACACTGACGAGGAATACAAGGCTACACAGTTTAATGTCACAACAGTAATGTCTTACTTGATAGCGTACTAAAGATGTGCGCTACCGCACCACAGGCCTGACAGATGGCTTAGTCACACAATAACCATTAATCTTATTTTAATCATTCCAGCAGCGCAATACAAGGGATACTGATAAGGAAAATAACGCCGCAACGTTCAATGTTACAACAGCGTGTTCTTGACAGCGTACTAGAGATACAATTTCAACCTCAGACCTGACATATTACTGCGCATACTCACTAGCCATGCTGGGGCGGTACTGGATCGCCTTGTCATAAGACTGTAGAGCTTCCTCGTACCGCTTCTGTTCCTGGTACAGAATACCCCTAGAAACAAAGAAATCCTCATTAATCTACTACTAGAAGCCCAGGAATCGCCATTAATCTGGTGTCAGAATCACCTCTAGCAAATACAATCCTTACATCGTGTCGCTAGCCAGGTTCCCAAGCCATGAGCTGCACACACATAGAGAGCAACAGGTTATTAGTGGCGTTTCATGTCAGCGTGTGGCGGGCGCAAAATTTATCACCAATCACTCTCCGATCTGCTTTCTCGTAACTGAGTTTGCAGATACAAGCGCGATAACGACTTGTAACACCAGAGACCGGGAAAACTCTGGTTACGCTCGTCGGAGACTAGCAGTCATTAACGACTCGGAACATGTCGGCCTTTTCTAGGTCCGTCGGTGCACGGGAAGTGGACAAGTTTCTCCTGCGGTAGCGCGTTGTCGTGTGTATCGCTCCCGTTTTCCGATGTAGTATAGGGCGAGATAAGACCGACACGCGGCGCGCGGTGGGTCGCCGGTCGGCGGTGGCGCGACGCGACACGACACGACGCGGCTGCAGCGGACGTCAATTAGCCCACTAATTAGCGGTCCAAAGCCAGCCTGTCGGCCGGCCGGGGCAGACGGGACGGATAGGCCACCTGGACCGCTGCGGACAGCGGCGGGCAGGGCGGGCAGGGCGGTACAGCCCGGCGGTATGACAGCCGGTACAGCCCGGCGGTACAGCCCGGCGGTATACGGCCAGCAGCCGGAGGCAGTGCAGGGCATCTCGGCCGTCCCCGCGTCCCGCGGAGGTGACGGACAATGGAAGCCGCCGTATGTGGCTATAAGTATAGCCAAGAGCCTACGCAATCGCAGGCGGCATGTCTGCTCTTCAACGTAATTGAGCTTGAGGATCAAATAAATACAACCATCTGTGCTGGTCTGGATCTCACATATCCATCCAAACTCCCACCAAATGATGAGTCAGTGGCAGGACAAAACACATTCTCGGCCCGCAGTTTGGTACATAACCTTCTAGTTTCAAGGCATAAGCTGAGAAATCAAGAATCCGTATTGCGGAAGTGAAACACGAATAAAATGCAGCCGGCACTCACAGGTTGTAGTGGACGTCGGCCATATTGGAGCGGTGTGAGAGCGCCATGTTGTAGGCCCGTTCAGCCTCCTGCTTCATGCCGTTGGAGCTGAGGATGTTGGCCAGGTTGCCGTACGCTGTGGGGGAGAATATACATCATGCCGTTGGAGCTGAGGATGTTGGCCAGGTTGCCGTACGCTGTGGCAGAGAATAGACATCATGCCGTTGGAGCTGAGGATGTTGGCCAGGTTGCCGTACGCTGTGGGAGAGAATATACATCATGCCGTTGGAGCTGAGGATGTTGGCCAGGTTGCCGTACACTGTGGCAGAGAATATACTACATGAGGATGAAGCACGGGAACACAGACTTCTATCAGGCGGAGGGTGAAAGAGAATGCACATGAAAGCATTAATTAGAGAATACACATCAGATTGAGGGTTGAGCAATGAGCATGGAGAATGGAGACGCAGACAGGGACCCAGGAACTATGTTCAAGTTGGGGGGGGGGAGCAGGATTCAGCGAAAAAGTTGTTGACCGAGGGGGGGGGGGGGGGGGGGGGGGGGGGGGGGGGGGGGTAGAGCGCGTCGTCAGCCCGGGGGCCAAAACATAGTTTGTCCCGTCCCCCCTTGAACAGTCTTGGGTTGCCCCCCCTGGATCCACTTGACGAGGCGTTCCGCCGGGTCGTCAGGGGCTTAGCTCCTATACAGGTTACAGGTAGGTATAGCGACCGCCAAAAAAATCAAATCGCGATTCCAATCGTGATCGCGATCATGAAGTGCTAAGCACCGAATTTGGTGACGTCATCAAAGCTGTCATATGATTCCGGGCCGGGTTGAACTTGAACCGTAAACGGCGACCGCGACGGTGAAGCTACCACCGCCCCACCAGATTCATTGAAATATCACCAATTACAATTTTAGTCCTTGAAATGACTGAAAGGTCTCAAGTGCAACTGAAAAGATGACTTAATTTATTGATGCAATACATTCATATATGTTTTCCTCCAAAGTATTTCTCACCTTGATATGGTTATTTGTAAAGCTCAGTGGCATGCTGCAGATGAAAAATCGAAATATTCTCCTCAAAGTTAGGGGTGGGGGCGGCGCCCCCGCTCAAAAAAAGTTTCGGGTGCAGCTGCCCCCGCTGCCCCCGCGGTTCCTGCGTGCTTGGACACATACTCCTAGAAGTCCTATTCACAAATGAGCAATGAGGTCCATATCTTCGTTAATTGATATTAGAACGGTTGTAAATAAAAATTTAACTTGCAGCTGTGGTTTCGCTAGCGCATGCACATGTATACGCGAGCCAGCATGCACCATTTGTTCGCGAAGACCCGTTTTATAGAAGTAACAACAAATGAATCAGCCAACACGATTCCGTATTATTCATCATCATTCCGTGCAAATACCGAAAATGTTCGTGTAGCTACAAGGGCGGATCCAGGGGGGGGGGGGGGCGAACGGGGCCATGCCCCCCCAAGCCTGTTTAAGGGGGGGCCAAACTATGTTTTGCCCCCCCCCCCAAGACGTGAAATCTAATGCATGCTATATTTGCGTTTTTAGAACGGTACTGGGCATCCCAAAATTGCAGCAGTCAAAATCAAGCTAGCCACAGTCAAAAACTGAAAAATTTCGCGCCGCTTCGCGGCATGACACAAGTTTCGCAATTGCATATACAAATTTGGAAAATTTATTCCATTAAGTGTCTTGCAGAGGCTCTCCTTGGCGGTAATTGCTGGCCCCAGGGCCAACTCTCTTCACAAAATATTATCTTTAAAGCGGGCTACATGTTTAGCTTGTCTGCCGAGTTCCGAAAAAGGCGACGCGAACGCAAAGACGCGGACTTCGGCAACCGGAAGCTGTTCCAGCGGTGCCCAACTTGTTGGCCCGAAGAGCTAATAGTGGGGACCAGGCCAGGACTATCTCACCAAGCCATCTCCCCCAGGCTCCTCCAGATCCACAGGGACCATTTATGCGCGGAAATGTCGGTCTGCCTCTTGCTACTTTGAAACCATTTGCACCGTTACCACTTGTTTGTTACAGTAAGGTATGTATACAGACTACAGTTATTATTATCATATGTACTATTGAGCGCAGACTGCCACCAGCCATCGTGATTTACTATCCGAGGCTAATGTATATGAAAAACTACCTTCATTTCAACATTTTGCATCATACCGAGATGTGCAACCAGGAAAAGGGGTTACCTGAGGCTTGGCTCCACTCACGGTCTGGTTCCAATATTAAAAATGCGTTTTCCAAGACCTAAAATTAAAATGTTCACGCCGCTTCGCGGCGTCACATCAGTGGCCATCGTCATAACGAAGCCATCGTCATCGTCTTCGTTTCGTCGTAACGCTGAATTGAATGAATAACATTTTTAGCTTCTTATCCTCTACAAGGCTAGGAAGCTAAAAAATGCCTATGTTTCTGGGTTTTATCAGGCAAACTCGAGCAAAAAAAAATTCGCGCCGTACCTACTATAACATGCAAATCCACATTAAAAATGTTGCAAAGGCTTAAATACACGCATAACAAATTGGGGTACATTTTTTCTCTCGTCATTTCAGCCGACCCCCCCACTCAAAAATTATCGGCGACGCCCCTGGGTACAGCTGACAATTGACATAGTTTTTCTCAGTGTAAGGCAATGTCGGAACAATACAAACTGCCAGCTGACATCTTTCCTTTTTCGATATCCCAAAAGGTCGAAAACCTAAAAAAAAATGGGGAAAAATATCGAAATCGTGTGGTTGCAAAATAAAGTGGCCCAAATCCGGGGAGAAATTCGAAATTGGGGGTAGGTAAGGTCCGCTAAAAAAACGGTTTGCCCCCCCCCCCCGAAACGGCCGGCTGGATCCGCCCCTGTGTAGCTAAGACATATGGAGTTATAAAACGGTAAGGTAGTACATTTTGTCGATCCGGATGCGTTGAAGAGTCATCACAGAGTTTGCCTGATGCAAACACAGACAAAAACTGCTTGTTGTAGATGCCAACCTACACAATCAACTGTATCTGGAGGGTTAGTTGGTTGGATCAACAGTTCTACAAACAAGCACAGAAGCAGACGCATGCATTATGTATGTCAATCCCCGCATGTCCAGTATCTGCTCCGCCGTCTGTGTCTCGTTCCCTGTGCCACACCATTGCACAGCCTATATCTATGCGTCCTGTGCTCAGTCCTATACCCAGCCTATATCCCTGCGTCCTGTGCTCAGTGCTATACCCAGCCTATATCTATGCGTCCTGTGCTCAGTTCTATACCCAGCCTATATCTATGCGTCCTGTGCTCAGTCCTATACCCAGCCTATATCTCTGCGTCCTGTGCTCAGTCCTATACCCAGCCTATATCTATGCGTCCTGTGCTCAGTCCTATACCCAGCCTATATCTCTGCGTCCTGTGCTCAGTCCTATACCCAGCCTATATCTCTGCGTCCTGTGCTCAGTCCTATACCCAGCCTATATCTCTGCGTCCTGTGCTCAGTCCTATACCCAGCCTATATCTCTGCGTCCTGTGCTCAGTCCTATACCCAGCCTATATCTATGCGTCCTGTGCTCAGTCCTATACCCAGCCTATATCTATGCACTATGCCCTTGTCCCGTGGCATGCGCTGCCCATATATAGATCCACTGTTTCCTGTGCCCTGTGTCATGCGCAGCCCATATCTATGCACTGTGCCCTGTGTCATGCGCAGCCCATATCTATACACTGTGCGTCCTGTGTCAAGCGCAGCCCATATCTATACACTGTGTGCCCTGTGTCATTCGCAGCCCATATCTATACACTGTGCCCTGTGTCATGCTCAGTCCATATCTATACACCATGCCCTGTGTCATGCGCACTGCACAGTGCACAGCATACATATATGATCTATGCACTGTGCCCTTGCTCTGTGCAGTGCATGGCCGTCATTGCGCAGCCAGCCGGAGAAGGTGGCTCGCTGGCCGCCATTCCTACCCACAGTGGCAGCTCGGTGATCCATTCCTACCCAAAGTGGTAGCTCGGTGATCCATTCCTACACACAGTGGCAGCTCGGTGATCCATTCCTACACACAGTGGCAGCTCGGTGATCCATTCCTACACACAGTGGCAGCTCGGTGATCCATTCCTACCCACAGTGGCAGCTCGGTGATCCATTCTTACACACAGTGGCAGCTCGGTGATCCATTCCTACACACAGTGACAGCTCGGTGATCCATTCCTACCCACAGTGGCAGCTCGGTGATCCATTCCTACACACAGTGGCAGCTCGGTGATCCATTCCTACACACAGTGGCAGCTCGGTGATCCATTCCTACACACAGTGGCAGCTCGGTGATCCATTCCTACCCACAGTGGCAGCTCGGTGATCCATTCCTACACACAGTGGCAGCTCGGTGATCCATTCCTACCCACAGTGGCAGCTCGGTGATCCATTCCTACACACAGTGGCAGCTCGGTGATCCATTCCTACACACAGTGGCAGCTCGGTGATCCATTCCTACCCACAGTGGCAGCTCGGTGATCCATTCCTACACACAGTGGCAGCTCGGTGATCCATTCCTACACACAGTGGCAGCTCGGTGATCCATTCCTACACACAGTGACAGCTCGGTGATCCATTCCTACCCACAGTGGCAGCTCGGTGATCCATTCCTACCCACAGTGGCAGCTCGGTGATCCATTCCTACCCACAGTGGCAGCTCGGTGATCCATTCCTACCCACAGTGGCAGCTCGGTGATCCATTCCTACACACAGTGGCAGCTCGGTGATCCATTCCTACCCACAGTGGCAGCTCGGTGATCCATTCCTACCCACAGTGGCAGCTCGGTGATCCATTCCTACCCACAGTGGCAGCTCGGTGATCCATTCCTACCCACAGTGGCAGCTCGGTGATCCATTCCTACACACAGTGGCAGCTCGGTGATCCATTCCTACACACAGTGGCAGCTCGGTGATCCATTCCTACCCACAGTGGCAGCTCGGTGATCCATTCCTACCCACAGTGGCAGCTCGGTGATCCATTCCTACCCACAGTGGCAGCTCGGTGACCCATTCCGGAGCATATCCTCAGCCGAGTTATCCCGCTTAGGCGACCGCTCCACTCGTAATTGGCGTGATAAATAGGCACCGGAATATCTCAATGGACGATCAAAATACACGAACCGTGGCGAGCGGGTGCAGGCCGTGTTCGGGAAGCCTGAACAGAACGAGCAGGGAGTGATGCAAGGGAACAGCACTGTCCCGAGTGACGCCAGGCCGGCTGAGAGTCAGTGTCCCCTTATGAATTATGGCGACAGACGACAGAGTTGGGTTCATTGCTCTACAACATCGCAAGCAGCGATTTACCATGCCACATCCCGGATAAAATCAACGGATTCAAAATTAACTTGGTTTCTTTCGCCGATGACAGGCAAATAGGTATTACCGGATCATGTAGCAAAATTAACGAAATTCAAAAAACCTTAGAGACAGTCTCGAAATTATGTCTACGTGGTTCCAGTAACATGGAATGCGGATTAATGCAAGCAAGACAGAGTTCATGGCGTGCGGAGACCGCAGGCAATTGACCCGCATGGCGACTTCTCCCACTGTCACCTGCATGGGCGAGCAGCTGAAGTGCACTGATCGGGTCAAAAACCTGGGAATCATGATCGACAGATGTCTCACCTGGGAACATCACGTCAAACTTGTCCATGATCGTTGTTTTGGAATTTTAATTTGACTAAATCACGCAAAACATTTGCTGCCTGCTGAATTACTTCCCCGGATTATTGATGCCTTAGTTATGTCTCACATTCGATATGCTCTTCAGGTATATGGCAACGCAGGCAAGGAGTTAATGAAGAAAATTCAAGAAGTCGTCAATTTTGCAGCCCGAGTTATTTCCGGGCGTAGAAAATTTGATCAAATTACAGACGTGATTTCGCAGCTGGGATGGCTAAACGTGCACCAGCTGACTGATTATGTCGACCTGTCTCTATTACACAAAGTGCTGATTACCGATAGACCGACGGTGCTTGCTGCTCAGCTATCGTTTAATAGAGAGTGCGTGGCTCGCAGAACGCGTCAGTCCGGTCATTTAGCACTAGCCAAGCCAAGAACGAACCACGGGAAGAAAACGTTCATTTATCGTGCCAGCCAGCTGTATAACCAACACTGTGCGCCAAAACACGATGTGTATAACTGTTCGCAAGCAACGTTCAAAAAGTTTATCCGTGAAGCCGTCCGAGATGCATGATTTGTAACGATAGTCTTTTATTTTACATTACTGTGCTTATTGTATTTTTACTTTTACATTGTGTACCTACTTTTAACTTGACAAGAGAAATCGCGTTGCTATCTTGTAAGACGACGACCCTAGAGTAGCCCTATCGTACTGTACTCTGTATTTTACGAATTAAGTGGAAGTGGTCGGATGAAGTGTACAATACAATACAATACAATACAATACAATACAATACAATACAATACAATACAATACAATACAATACAATACAATACCATACAATACAATACAATACAATACAATACAATACAATACAATACAATTATGGCGAGAGACGCCAGGCCGGCTGAGAGGCTGAGCGCACAAACACCACAAATACCAATGTTTGAAACAGTGTGGAATGTGTCGTGGCGTAGCTGAAAACAGGTATCGTGGCGTAACTATCGTGGCGTAGCTGAAAACAGGTGTTGGTTTTTGTGTCGGTTCACACAGTGTCGTACAGCGTGGCTCGTGGTTTGTCCGCTTAAGGCGGCTGCGGCTCACGCGACCGCTCGCTCAGAGTCAGTGTAGAACATCACCCTTCTGAACGGTGCCAACTGACAGCTGCAACTTTGATGAGGCGTACGATGAAGCCCGTTCAATGGTATACGGTACCAGCCTTGTTTTTACCCGACATTCTGAGTGTGCGCCCTTGATTATTGTGATGCAAGTACTATGGCTTCTGGCGTTACAACAAGGAAAATCAGAGCGTTGCTCCGGTTTATTGCCTAAAACAGTACAGTTGTATATTGATTGAAGACAACTGATCGCTAAATAAGGAAATATGAACACAAAAATTGCATGTTAATCAACGTATTATAAACCAGTTAATGTAGTTCCCCACGCTGAGGTAAAATGGAAAAATGCATGTCTACATGGCAAAATAGTAGGTACAGAACATTACCTTTCAGTGGAAGCGAGCAGGGGCGGATGGGTTTGGGACAGGGCCAAATCCAGTGGCGTATTTCCACAAAATTGTTGAGCGGGGGGGGGGGGGGGGGGTATCAGGCCGTCAGCCGCCAGCGAAAAAGTTGTTGACCGGAGGGGGGGGGGGGGGGGGGGGGGGGGGGGGGGGGGGGGGGGGGGGGGGCGGGGCGGGGGCGGCAGTTGGCTGGAGCGTGTGCCGATATTTTTTGAGTGGTGGTCGGTTGAAATCACGAGAGAAAAAAATGCCCCATTTTTATGCGTGTATTTAAGCCTTTGCAGCATTTTGAATGTGGTTTTCATGTTATAGTAGGTACTTGTTATTTAGTGCCACCAAGCGGTGCGAAATTTTGCGGTTTTGCCTGATAAAACCCAGAAATATGGGTTGGGCCTTGTAGAGGATAAGAAGCTAAAAATGCTATTCATTCAATTGACTGTTATACAACGCACCGAAGACGATGACGATGGCTTCGTTATGACGATGTCCACTGATGTGACGCCGCGAAGCGGCGTGAAATTTTTATTTTAGGTCTTGGAAAACGAAATTTTAATATTGGAACCAGACCGTGAGTGGAGCCAAGCCTCAGGCATCCCCTATTCCTGGTTGCACATCTCGGTATGATTAAAAATATTGCAATTAAGGTAGTTTTTCATATACATATTCCTCGGATAGTAAATGACGATGACCGGTGGTAGTCAGCGCTTAATAGTACATATGATAATAATGACTGTATACATATGTACCGAACTGTAACAAACAACTGGTAACAGTGCAAATGGTTTGAAAGCATCAAGAGGCAGAACGACTTTTCCGCGCATAAATGGTCCCTGTGGATCTTGAGGAGCCTGGGGCGAGATGGCTTGGGGAGGTGGTCCTGTCCTGGTCCCACTATTAGCTCTTCGGTCCAGCAAGTTGGGCACCGCTGGAGCAGCTTCCGGGTGCCGATGTCCGCGTCTTTGCGTTCGCGTCGCCTTTTTCGGAACTCGGCCGACTAGCTAAACATGTAGCCCGCTTGAAAGTTAATATTTTATGAAGGGAGTGGGCTCTGGGGCTAGCAATTGGATACCACGAAGGAGAGCCTTTGCCAGGCACCTAATTAATTAATTTCCCCATTTTCCAAGTTTGTATAAGCAATTGCAAATTTTGTGTCATGCCGCGAAGCGGCGCGAAATTTTCAAGTTTTTCTCTGTGGATAGCTGGATTTTGACTGCTGAAAAGACAATTTTTACAACTGTACGTCCGACCGTTTGGTGGGGGGGGGGGGGGGGTCAAATCATAGTTTCAGGACCTTTGGGGGGGGGGGGATGGCATGGCCCCTTGGCCCTCCTCTGGATCTGCCCCTGAAATCGAGGGCAAGTTGGCACAAACATGGCCTACATTTGCATGACTGATTTATCAGCATCTGGTTTATGATGTCACTGCGATGAAGTACATAACTTTTCCATCGAATATTCTGGAAAATATTTGATGAGTGACTGATGATATGGATACGCACCGATGAACTTGCATCACTAAATACCGCGCCACATTTGTGTGCAAATTCGCCCGCTATGCGACCAAATGGTCACCGCTGTCAATGCCCCACACGCCAAGTGCATGCACTCAACTCATGTATTACATTAGACCAAATTTGCCTCATGGATGGCAAGCAAATAAATGGGCTGCACCTGTATTTTGAGGTAAACTGAAAACAACGCCCAAGTATGGATCAGTTTAGCTGGTGCCCACTACACCCCAGGATATGCATATTATGCTGGCGATGCTTCACCATGGACGAATTGGTACTCATGCGCAACGTTCACGTACCATTCAGGTATTCCTGCTTGTTCAGCGGGTATAAAGTTTGAGTATCTAAATATTCTTTCGTGACATGCATAGGTACATATCTTCATTTATTATCTACACATTCGTATCAGCCTATAGACATAATATTCATTAATACAACAAATATTGACAACTCTGTATTATATAATATAAAATTATAATTGAATGTACTTAATACAGCCATGGTGATCATTAATACAAATGATGATGATTCTGGAACGGAACATGTCCGTCAATCACAGGTTTAAATAATAGTTCGCTGCACTTGTAGCTCAGGGGAATTTTACCATCAAATCAATATTTTTTCAAGACGCTCCACATTATCAAAGGCATGACAATCAATAGCCACCTCCGTTGGATATTGTTATTGCACGACAATGTTGGACCCAGTCACACTGACACTAAGATAATACAAAAAACGTTCCTCCTCTGACCAGCAGACCAGAGATACAAAACCGGGACCTGGGACCGGAACAGAACAGCACGTGTTGCTGTAATGTACCGGAACAGAACAGCACGTGTTGCTGTAATGTACCAGAACAGAACAGCACGTGTTGCTGTAATGTACGGGGACAGAACAGCACGTGTTGCTGTAATGTACCAGGACAGAACAGCACGTGTTGCTGTAATGTACCAGGACAGAACAGCACGTGTTGCTGTAATGTACCGGAACAGAACAGCACGTGTTGCTGTAATGTACCAGAACAGAACAGCACGTGTTGCTGTAATGTACGGGGACAGAACAGCACGTGTTGCTGTAATGTACCAGGACAGAACAGCACGTGTTGCTGTAATGTACCAGGACAGAACAGCACGTGTTGCTGTAATGTACCAGGACAGAACAGCACGTGTTGCTGTAATGTACCGGGACAGAACAGCACGTGTTGCTGTAATGTACTGGGACAGAACAGCACATGTTGCTGTAATGTACCGGGACAGAACAGCACGTGTTGCTGTAATGTACCGGGACAGAACAGCACGTGCTGCTGTAATGTACCAGGACAGAACAGCACGTGTTGCTGTAATGTACCAGGACAGAACAGTACGTGTTGCTGTAATGTACCAGGACAGAACAGCACGTGTTGCTGTAATGTACCAGGACAGAACAGCACGTGTTGCTGTAATGTACCAGGACAGAACAGCACGTGTTGCTGTAATGTACCGGGACAGAACAGCACGTGTTGCTGTAATGTACTGGGACAGAACAGCACATGTTGCTGTAATGTACCGGGACAGAACAGCACGTGTTGCTGTAATGTACCGGGACAGAACAGCACGTGCTGCTGTAATGCACGGGGACAGAACAGCACGCGTTGCTGTAATGTACGGGGACAGAACAGCACGTGTTGCTGTAATATATGCGCTTAGAAGAAACTAGAGATAATTATAACGAAACATTAGCGCCTGAGCCGGCACCACAATGCACCCATGAAGCCTCTAATCGATTCCAAACCCTCATTAAAGCACGATGGTTTCTACCGCGGCTCGACTGCCTGCCAACAGTCCATTTCTGCCGATTGGATGTGGGATGAGTGTTACCCGGTATAATGAGCAGCCATGTGTCTCTCGTATGGTGTTACCCGGTATAATGAGCAGTCATGTGTCTCTCGTATGGTGTTACCCGGTATAATGAGCAGCCATGTGTCTCTCGTATGGCGTTACCCGGTATAATGAGCAGCCATGTGTCTCTCGTATGGCGTTACCCGGTATAATGAGCAGCCATGTGTCTCTCGTATGGCGTTACCCGGTATAATGAGCAGCCATGTGTCTCTCGTATGGCGTTACCCGGTATAATGAGCAGCCATGTGTCTCTCGTATGGCGTTACCCGGTATAATGAGCAGTCATGTGTCTCTCGTATGGCGTTACCCGGTATAATGAGCAGCCATGTGTCTCTCGTATGGCGTTACCCGGTATAATGAGCAGCCATGTGTCTCTCGTATGGCGTTACCCGGTATAATGAGCAGCCATGTGTCTCTCGTATGGCGTTACCCGGTATAATGAGCAGCCATGTGTCTCTCGTATGGCGTTACCCGGTATAATGAGCAGCCATGTGTGTCTCGTATGGCGTTACCCGGTATAATGAGCAGCCATGTGTCTCTCGTCTGGCGTTACCCGGTATAATGAGCAGCCATGTGTCTCTCGTATGGCGTTACCCGGTATAATGAGCAGCCATGTGTCTCTCGTATGGCGTTACCCGGTATAATGAGCAGCCATGTGTCTCTCGTATGACGTTACCCGGTATAATGAGCAGCCATGTGTGTCTCGTATGGCGTTACCCGGTATAATGAGCAGCCACGTGTCTCTCGTATTGCGGTACCCGGTATATTGAGCAGCCATGTGTCTCTCGTATTGCGTTACCCGTTATAATGAGCAGCCATGTGTCTCTCGTATGGCGTTACCCGGTATATTGAGCAGCCATGTGTCTCTCGTATGGCGTTACCCGGTATATTGAGCAGCCATGTGTCTCTCGTAAGGCGTTACCGGTATAATGAGCAGCCATGTGTCTCTCGTATGGCGTTACCCGGTATAATGAGCAGCCATGTGTCTCTCGTATGGCGTTACCCGGTATAAAGAGCAGCCATGTGTCTCTCGTATGGCGTTACCCGGTATAATGAACAGCCATGTGTCTCTCGTCTGGCGTTACCCGGTATGATGAGCAGCCATGTGTCTCTCGTATGGCGCTACCCGGTATAATGAGCAGCCATGTGTCTCTCGTATGGCGTTACCCGGTATAATGAGCAGCCATGTGTCTCTCGTATGGCGTTACCCGGTATAATGAGCAGCCATGTGTCTCTCGTATGGCGTTACCCGGTATAATAAACAGCCTCTCGTCTGGCGTTACCCGGTATAATGAACAGCCTCTCGCATGGCGTTACCCGGTATAATGCACAACCTCTCGTCTGGCGTTACCCGGTATAATGAACAGCCTCTCGTCTGGCGTTACCCGGTATAATGAACAACCTCTCGTCTGGCGTTACCCGGTATAATGAACAGCCATGTGTCTCTCGTCTGGCGTTACCCGGTATAATGAGCAGCCATGTGTCTCTCGTATGGCGTTACCCGGTATAATGAGCAGCCATGTGTCTCTCGTATGGCGTTACCCGGTATAATGAGCAGCCATGTGTCTCTCGTATGGCGTTACCCGGTATAATGAACAGCCTCTCGTCTGGCGTTACCCGGTATAATGAACAGCCTCTCGTATGGCGTTACAAGGTATAATGAACAGCCTCTCGTCTGGCGTTACCCGGTATAATGAACAGCCTCTCGTATGGCGTTACCCGGTATAATGAGCAGCTATGTGTCTCTCGTATGGCGCTACCCGGTATAATGAGCAGCCATGTGTCTCTCGTATGGCGTTACCCGGTATAATGAACAGCCATGTGTCTCTCGTATGGCGTTACCCGGTATAATGAACAGCCATGTGTCTCTCGTATGGCGTTACCCGGTATGATGAGCAGCCTCTCGTATGGCGTTACCCGGTATAATGAACAGCCTCTCGTATGGCGTTACCCGGTATAATAAGCAGCCTCTCGTATGGCGTTACCCGGTATAATGAGCAGCCATGTGTCTCTCGTATGGCGTTACCCGGTATATTGAGCAGCCATGTGTCTCTCGTATGGCGTTACTCGGTATAATGAGCAGCCTCTCGTATGGCGTTACCCGGTATAATGAGCAGCCATGTGTCTCTCGTATGGCGTTACCCGGTATAATGAGCAGCCATGTGTCTCTCGTATGGCGTTACCCGGTATAATGAGCAGCCATGTGTCTCTCGTATGGCGTTACCCGGTATAATGAGCAGCCATGTGCCTCTCGTATGGCGTTACCCGGTATATTGAGCAGCCATGTGTCTCTCGTATGGCGTTACTCGGTATAATGAACAGCCTCTCGTATGGCGTTACCCGGTATAATGAACAGCCTCTCGTGTATGGCGTTGCCCGGTATAATGAACAGCCTCTCGTCTGGCGTTACCCGGTATAATGAACAGCCTCTCGTCTGGCGTTACCCGGTATAATGAACAGCCTCTCGTATGGCGTTACCCGGTATATTGAGCAGCCATGTGTCTCTCGTATGGCGTTACTCGGTATAATGAACAGCCTCTTGTATGGCGTTACCCGGTATAATGAGCAGCCATGTGTCTCTCGTATGGCGTTACTCGGTATAATGAACAGCCTCTCGTATGGCGTTACCCGGTATAATGAGCAGCCATGTGTCTCTCGTATGGCGTTACTCGGTATAATGAACAGCCTCTCGTATGGCGTTACCCGGTATAATGAGCAGCCATGTGTCTCTCGTATGGCGTTACTCGGTATAATGAACAGCCTCTCGTATGGCGTTACCCGGTATAATGAGCAGCCTCTCGTATGGCGTTACCCGGTATAATGAGCAGCCTCTCGTATGGCGTTACCCGGTATAATGAGCAGCCTCTCGTATGGCGTTACCCGGTATAATGAGCAGCCATGTGTCTCTCGTATGGCGTTACTCGGTATAATGAACAGCCTCTCGTATGGCGTTACTCGGTATAATGAACAGCCTCTCGTATGGCGTTACCCGGTATAATGAGCAGCCATGTGTCTCTCGTATGGCGTTACTCGGTATAATGAACAGCCTCTCGTATGGCGTTACCCGGTATATTGAGCAGCCATGTGTCTCTCGTATGGCGTTACTCGGTATAATGAACAGTCTCTCGTATGGCGTTACCCGGTATAATGAGCAGCCATGTGTCTCTCGTATGGCGTTACTCGGTATAATGAACAGCCTCTCGTATGGCGTTACCCGGTATAATGAACAGCCTCTCGTATGGCGTTACCCGGTATAATGAGCAGCTATGTGTCTCTCGTATGGCGTTACCCGGTATAATGAGCAGCCATGTGTCTCTCGTATGGCGTTACTCGGTATAATGAACAGCCTCTCGTATGGCGTTACCCGGTATAATGAGCAGCTATGTGTCTCTCGTATGGCGTTACCCGGTATAATGAGCAGCCATGTGTCTCTCGTATGGCGTTACTCGGTATAATGAACAGCCTCTCGTATGGCGTTACCCGGTATAATGAACAGCCTCTCGTATGGCGTTACCCGGTATAATGAGCAGCCATGTGTCTCTCGTATGGCGTTACCCGGTATAATGAACAGCCTCTCGCATGGCGTTACTCGGTATAATGAACAGCCTCTCGTATGGCGTTACCAGGTATAATGAACAGCCTCTCGCATGGCGTTACTCGGTATAATGAACAGCCTCTCGTATGGCGTTACTCGGTATAATGAACAGCCTCTCGTATGGCGTTACCCGGTATAATGAACAGCCTCTCGTATGGCGTTACCCGGTATAATGAACAGCCTCTCGTATGGCGTTACCCGGTATAATGAGCAGCCATGTGTCTCTCGTATGGCGTTACCCGGTATATTGAGCAGCCATGTGTCTCTCGTATGGCGTTACCCGGTATAATGAACAGCCTCTCGTATGGCGTTACCCGGTATAATGAACAGCCTCTCGTATGGCGTTACCCGGTATAATGAGCAGCCATGTGTCTCTCGTATGGCGTTACCCGGTATATTGAGCAGCCATGTGTCTCTCGTATGGCGTTACCCGGTATAATGAACAGCCTCTCGTATGGCGTTACCCGGTATAATGAACAGCCTCTCGTATGGCGTTACCCGGTATAATGAACAGCCTCTCGTATGGCGTTACTCGGTATAATGAACAGCCTCTCGTATGGCGTTACTCGGTATAATGAACAGCCTCTCGTATGGCGTTACTCGGTATAATGAACAGCCTCTCGTATGGCGTTACCCGGTATAATGAACAGCCTCTCGTATGGCGTTACCCGGTATAATGAACAGCCTCTCGTATGGCGTTACTCGGTATAATGAACAGCCTCTCGTATGGCGTTACCCGGTATAATGAACAGCCTCTCGTATGGCGTTACTCGGTATAATGAACAGCCTCTCGTATGGCGTTACTCGGTATAATGAACAGCCTCTCGTATGGCGTTACCCGGTATAATGAGCAGCCTCTCGTATGGCGTTACCCGGTATAATGAACAGCCTCTCGTATGGCGTTACTCGGTATAATGAGCAGCCTCTCGTATGGCGTTACTCGGTATAATGAACAGCCTCTCGTATGGCGTTACCCGGTACCATGGCAATGCAGCTGCGCTTAGCTGCAGCAACACTTCTGATTATATACGAGCATTACACAATCCCTCAGCCCCGCACACTACCGTCCGAAGCCATCCGCGACATTCATAGAGCAATAGTGAAGAAATATAGAAAGTGGCCAAAATGTGGGTATGCATGAGCGCGGTGACCACCCTGAAAGCGTTACAATTTCCCCGATAGCTCCGGTTGAAAGTTAACTGTTCTCCGAATGTGGCGGCAATAAATCAATGTGAGGCAGGTTTCAGGACCTGAAGTCAACATGGAACAATGTACATATAAGGTGCATCGGCGACAGGCCAAATAGATCCCTGCACCAGAAGGCACACGTCGGCGCTGTACCCGTGACCTGTTATCTAAACAGAAGCCTTGCTGAACACTAGCTGTCCAGTTGGTGCCAAGAACGCTACGCAGGCCTCAGCTGATCTGCGGTAGAACTTGAGGAGGAGACATCTTGGCGCCTTAGTCTGACCACTTGGTCGAAAGGCCCGTTGCAAAGTTTGCCTTTGATTGGTCGGTGCTGCCGGTGTACCGACCTTTGATTGGTCAGTGCTCCTTTGAACGGATTATTTGTGCTACTATTCAGTACAAAATTACAGCCAAAGTGCTGACCATTAATTACCCACTTGTACCCACATCATTCACCCACTTGTACCCACATCATTTACCCACTTTGACGCCATGTTTGTTTTTCTTCCCTTGGTTAAGATGCTTATCACATGCTTGTCAAGCATTTCGTTAAACATCCATTTGACATTATTAAGGAAATGAACCATGCATTAATCTGCTTTGTTGCTGATAAGCGCATGCTGTTGAAATGTTTCTCAATTCTCCCTTTCTCTTCTCATGATGTACATGAGAAGCTCGGCTGTTGGCCGGTTTCAGGCGGGTCGCCGGCACTGCACAATTCATTGGCACGAGGCCTAACGCGTCCTCCAGTCCAGCGGACGGCCTTTGCAGTGACACGAGGCCTAACGCGTCCTCCAGTCCAGCGGACAGCCTTTGCAGTGACACGAGGTCTAACGCGTCCTCCAGTCCAGCGGACGGCCTTTGCAGTGACACGAGGCCTAACGCGTCCTCCAGTCCAGCGGACGGCCTTTGCAGTGGCACGAGGCCTAACGCGTCCTCCAGTCCAGCGGACGGCCTTTGCAGTGACACGAGGCCTAACGCGTCCTCCAGTCCAGCGGACAGCCTTTGCAGTGACACGAGGCCTAACGCGTCCTCCAGTCCAGCGGACGGCCTTTGCAGTGACACGAGGCCTAACGCGTCCTCCAGTCCAGCGGACGGCCTTTGCAGTGACACGAGGCCTAACGCGTCCTCCAGTCCAGCGGACGGCCTTTGCAGTGACACGAGGCCTAACGCGTCCTCCAGTCCAGCGGACGGCCTTTGCAGTGGTTGCTCGGCTGTCGCGCGTGTGGCTTGTTGTCCCCGCGGACCTGTGCGATTGACCCGTGTCGGCGAGGCCGAAGTGGGATCTGGAGAGTCTGGATCTGGAGTGCTCCTGCAAGCCCGGTCGACGTCATAACTCGTGTAGTTACTACCTGCTCTCGCTGAGAACTGTCCTAGGAAGTCCGACTAACTTCCGAGAACTCATCAGACTTTGCTTACTTGGGCTTCAATTAGTCATAACAAACTTTCTGTAGTAGAAGTTGCTCGGATTTACTTTTATAGGTCAGGTAAATGTATCCATTTTCGGCGGATTGTAGTGGTTTAGGGGAATGGCCTGGATCGACTCCAGAATCTACCATTGTTCAGCTCTGTTCGCTTATATATCACCGATGGCATTCACCACGAAAAATATAGGGACTCCATCATCAATATTTACGTTTAATATGCGTTTTGTGTTTCGTATTGATTGATGCACCGGTAAATTTCACTTGGCACCTGGCATATAGCCAGCGCCGCTGCTGTCGGACAACAAATTAAACTGCAGAACATGCAACCCTTCCGCTGTGGGTTGGCCTCAACCCGTCCTACCCCTCCACACCTGCCCGCTGCCTTTGTGTGACTGTGACTGTGACTGTGAGTTGTGACTGTGAGTTGTGACTGTGAGTTGTGACTGTGAGTTGTGGCTGTGAGTTGTGACTGTGAGTTGTGACTGTGAGTTGTGACTGCGAGTTGTGACTGTGACTGTGACTGTGACTGTGATTGTGACTGTGACCTACCTTTTGGCGGATTAACGGCGATGCCCGCCCGGTACAGCCTCTCTTCAGTCCTCCAGTCCAGATTACGCAGATAAGTCCGCGCCGCCATGGCCAGGAGCAGCGCCACAGCCGCCGCCGCCGCCGCCGTCTTCGCTCGGCGACCGAGCCGCGCGCGCACCGCTCTGAACCCAGCGGCCACCAGCAGACAGTACCCCATCGACGGGATGTACAGCACCCGCTCGGCCACCACGAAGCCGACGTAGAAGAAGACGTTGGAGGCGGGCAGGAAGGGGATGACCAGCAGCGCTGCGCCGAGTATCACAGCGTCCAACTGGCCGCTACCGGCCGCCAGCGACGCCGCAGACGACTCGGACTCGGCGTCAGAACCAGTGTCCTGCGCGCGCAGATAGGTCCGCACGCGCTCCACGTAGTAACATCGCCGGTCAGCCTGCAGCTGGTTCAGAATCGCCAACGCCAACGCCGCGCAGCCAGCGTACAGGGCCAGCGTCAGCAGGTTACGCGGGTCACCGATAGATGTCACCAGCGGCACGGCGTCCATGGACCAGTCGAAGCTGAGCGTGCTGGGACAGAGTAGCAGGCCCAGGTTGACGGCCGGCAGGTGGAGGAACGTCAGCGTCCGCACCAGCAGCGAGTCGCTGTCGGCTGCCGGGTTGTCCGAGGGAGAAAACTCGGGCGGCTTGGAGCCCATCACCAGCAGACGCACGGACAGCAGCACAGCGGACATGGCGACTAGCATCGCGGGCCCCTCCAGCACCCGCCGGTACCTCTGTAACACAGGGTAGAGAAGGGTGTCAGCCCTGTGTAACACAGGGAAGAGAAGGGTGTCAGCCCTGTGTAACAGCGGGGAGAGAAGGCTGTCAGCCCTGTGTAACAGCGGGTAGAGAAGGATGTCAGCCCTGTGTAACAGCGGGGAGAGAAGGATGTCAGCCCTGTGTAACAGCGGGTAGAGAAGGATGTCAGCCCTGTGTAACAACGGGTATAGAAGGATGTCAGCCCTGTGTAACAGCGGGTAGAGAAGGGTGTCAGCCCTGTGTACAGCGGGTAGAGAAGGATGTCAGCCCTGTGTAACAGCGGGGAGAGAAGGGTGTAAGCCCTGTGTACAGCGGGTAGAGAAGGATGTCAGCCCTGTGTAACAACGGGTATAGAAGGATGTCAGCCCTGTGTAACAGCGGGTAGAGAAGGGTGTCAGCCCTGTGTACAGCGGGTAGAGAAGGATGTCAGCCCTGTGTAACAGCGGGGAGAGAAGGGTGTCAGCCCTGTGTAACAGCGGGAAGATAATGGTGTCAGCCCTGTGTAACAGCGGGTAGAGAAGGGTGTCAGCCCTGTGTAACAGCGGGAAGATAATGGTGTCAGCCCTGTGTAACAGCGGGTAGAGAAGGGTGTCAGCCCTGTGTAACAGCGGGGAGAGAAGGGTGTCAGCCCTGTGCAACAGCGGGGAGAGAAGGGTGTAAGCCCTGTGTAACAGCGGGTAGAGAAGGGTGTCAGCCCTGTGTAACAGCGGGGAGAGAAGGATGTCAGCCCTGTGTAACAGCGGGTAGAGAAGGGTGTCAGAGGTTTGCGGTCCCCAATAACTGCTGTGATTTAGAAAGGTGTGTCGTCGCAGGAACGCTTAGCTGGCAACAACAATCATCTGCACTTGATGAGGGGAATCGTATAAATCAATTCTATGAACTTCATTAACACTTTTACAGGGCCATGGCGGATGTAAGGGAAAGCATGTGGGATTGTGGGTTCTCTACAGCTATCTGAAGTCATCAGCAGCCAACGGGACATCGGACAACAACAACGGACCATTTTAATGGTATGGTGCATCTCTCAACTGGCGGATCCAGCCTCCCAATATGAGGGAGGGGGGGGGGGGGGCTAATTTCACTGGGGCTCTTCCGGGTTCTGAGCCCCAGAGACCTCCATATGACCTAAAAGGTACCCCCATTTTTTCCTTTTGCGGACTTGGGTTCAGGGTTGATCACATTGCGACTTCTCCTGGCCATGCTAACTGCTAAGTAACGCTCACTACAACACCCTTCCCGCCTTGTGATGCGGAATACGACCACGCATCAAAGCTCGATTATTTGTACTATCGTACTATCAAACGTGTTTCTAATTTTTCTCTATGCTATCCTTACGTGTAAGGACGTGTTAATTAAGTGCACAAATAAAATTGATGGATATTTGCCTCCAAATATCTCACATTTTGCCATTTTACATGTTATTTTATAAACAAGTTATTCTTTAAAAACTTTTGGCTGAATAAAGCTAGAAGGGCACGGTAAACGTCATTTTGTTGTTATCATCAAGACGCGTTGAATCTTGTGCAGCATGACCTCCTTCTGACATTTGATGATCTTGACCTAAGATCAAGGTCACGGCGCAAGGTCACCTTTCCAAATTTGACCTACACGGCGATGTTATATGTCTTTGAACTTGTCTTGGAGATGGTAATTAATTGGTATTAAAATAATTGCGCGATCGTTGATGATTATAAAGCAAACTGAGACATGTTCGGGATTTCTTTACACCGAGAAGGAAACTATGAAGTTGCTATTCGACATTCAAATTAAAATGAATTCAAAAGTTGTCATTGACGATCAGGCGTTATTTAAGCACAATCGAACTCCTCGCAACAAGATAAGTTTTAACCCTCGCCCGTGCAGCGTCCGATCAGTGCGTGACCGTCCGGGGGGGGGGGGGGGGGTACAGCCCCTAGCGTTTCGCCCCTAATTGGGCTAGAGCTTCGACTACAAAACGAGCGTGTTTCTTGTCACGAGAGGAAGCCATTGATACCCGATTTTAAGGTCCTAGGTCATTAGGTGACCTCTGAGGTCATGTCAATGATAAAAAATTCAACCAAATTGTAAATGCGTATAAATTGAATTTTAATCGAGCTAGAATCGCGAATGAGCATATAATTTTGCTAAATGGGTGCCATATTTGAAATCAGCGTCACACAATGGCCTATAAACTGCCAAATTCCAAAAAGGTCATGTCAGGTCATGTCAGGTCATTTGAGGTCAGTGACCTCGGTTGACCTGTTGGGGCGCATGACCCCAGTGGAACATATAATTATGTAAAATGGATCCCATATTTGAAATCAGCGCCACAAATGGTCCTAGAAACTGCTAAAAGCCAAAAAAGTAATATGAGGTCATTGGAGGTCAGTGACCTCGGTTGACCTCTGAAAAGGTCAATGGAGGTCACAATCGCAATGGAAACCACAACTGTCACCTGTAAACACCTGTTCTTATGCTTCCTGAACAACAAACACTATGAAACTGCACAAGTTACAGGGATCAATACTACGGGACGCCATTTGCGCCTGACATGACCTTGCAAAAACAGGTCAAAGGTCACGGGTCATGTGACCTACAACTTAATAAAATTCAGAACATGTGTCAAATTGTTTACAAGTAGGATACTGAAGGTTTCATTGTAATCGGTTGATATTTACGCGAGTTACTCCCGAAAAACCGAGGGGGGTGGCATCAACCCCCTGCACTGGCGAGGGTTAAGATATATAACATCGCCACATAGGCAACAATTGGAAACCTAACCTTGAACCTTGACATTGACCTTAGGTGAAGGTCACCATGTGTTAGAAAGAGGGCATACTGCATATCATTCAACGCGTCTTGACGAAAAAACAATTATGTCCATTTTACCATTTTATCTTTATTCAGTCAAAAGCTATTGGGGAATACCATCTTTCACAAAAAGAACATAAAATGACACAATTTAGTATATTTGAAGACAAATAACCATACATTTTATTTTTACGTTTGGACGACACTTCTTTACACTCAACAATAATAAAGTCAAAATTAGGAAATTTGGAAAGGATTGGGTATCCAAAACAAGATTAAAATTTTAAAAAATTACTAACTTTGGAAATTTAAGGTCAAGGTCATCAAATATCAGAAAGAGTTCATGCTGCAGAGCATTCAACTCGTCTTGATGAGAACAGCAAAATGACGTTTACCGTACCATTCTAGTTTTATTCCGTTAAAATTTATTAGCGAAGAAAATATTTTTTATATACCTAAAATAGCATGTAAAATGCCAAAATTTGCGATATTTGGAGGCAAATATCTCCCAATTTTATTTTTGCGCACTTAATTGACACGTCCTTACACATAAAAATAGCATAGACAAAAATTAAAAACACGATTGAGGAAAGGTATCCAAAAAAGTTGTACAATTTCGAAAACGTACTAAATTTGGAAATGTTCGAAAAAAAATAAAATAAACATCACCATGTTATAAAACAAATCATTGCCATTCTAATGACATATAATCAATCTATATTCCTTCATAAATTCCCCGCCATATGGGCTGACAAAGATTGACCTGCACCGTGACCTTATAAAAATGCCCGAGGCAATATCTCCGGAACCACTGTTTGCATTGCAATACAACTTTCACAGCTCGCTTTAGCGCTCCAGGTTACTCCATATACCAATTTTGGTCAAAAGTGGTAACATGACGGTATCATTTTGCACTTTGTTTTTGTCGATTTGTCGTGGAATGCCCCAGCTACAAAAAGAACATTGGGGAATATTTTGTTTTAACTGAACCTAATTACCCTAATTAATGCTAGTAGACCACACAATATATACTAGTATAGTATAATACTAGTATTCCACACAACATAGGTACCTATACAAGGAAATTCACTCACGCGCTCCTCAGCCACCCAGCAGGCAGCAGGAGACCAAAAGCTGCGACGCTGCGTGTAAATTATAACTTACGTTGGTTGTGAATCATAGTTCGCCACGGGCCGGGCTGGCCCTATGGGCCATGGGCCGGGCTGGCCCTATGAGCCATGGGCCGGGCCTCAACTTTAAGGAAAGCACCGGGCTCTGGACGGGCCTGGGCGGAGAATGTTGAAGTAATGCGCGCAAGCTCAGGTCAGAGCTCAAACATATTTTAACCAGCGGTTCACTTCCACAGCAACACACTGTTGCTGCGGCTGTGCCTTTTTGTTTTTTGGTTAGCATAGTTGTTTCATTGTTTCACACTTATGGTATAGAAGTAAATATGCTAAGATAATGATTTCATTTTTTTTAAATAATTATATGCTTAATCTGAACGGGCCGGACCGGGCCTGGGCCTCAAATTTATGCATTTGACTGGGCCTGGTCCGGGCCTGGGCTTGATGTTCATGGGCCCGGGCCGGGCCGAGCTGGGGGTTGGTGGGCCCGTGACGAACACTGTTGTGAATCACGGGTACGGCTAATTATGTCTTGGGACAATGGCGATTTTGCGATTTTTCAAGGCCACACAACAGCTGAGAGGTGCGCGCTATTTGGCTCGGGGCGCCTCCGCGCAGAGAAACGGGATGACTACGTGAAAAAAGGTAGTGCATCGTCACAAGATAATTGAACCACCTGTCTTTTGAAAGCAGTTGCATCCAATTCGGTTAAATAGAATCGGAGATATGATTTCCCGAAAATGGGTCATTTAACACGTGCACCCTATGTGCTAGTAGGAAATGTATCTACGCCGTAGAGCGGTAGCTTGCTGTCATCTCAGCGCAAGGACAGGAAGGAGGGGTAACCCTTGGCGTACAGAGACGCGTCAATTCCTTCAGAAGTAGGCATGGCAAGTTTAATATTATTTATTAGACATGTCACATGGAATACATAATTGGTATGGTGCGTCTGCATAGAAGATTTACACAGAAATATCACCAATTGAGATGACACGACCTATCGAATCCTATATGGATTCGATATATATATGGTACGCGTTGGATTCGGGAATGATAATCATGTTAACCGGCTGGCGCAGTCCTGCCGAAGCTGCATTTAGCTTTTTGACGGCATATTCTGGAGAGAACCACACTCAAGATCACGGCAGAACACAGCGGGCTCGAAGTATAAATTTGTATTCCGTGCCCACTCGCACCGCGCACACACGCGCCGTGCCCACACCGTGTCCACACGCACCGTGCACACACCGTGCATACACGCACCGTGCACACACCGTGCACACACCGTGCACACACCGTGCCCACACGCACCGTGCACACACCGTGCACACACCGTGCACACACCGTGCACACACCGTGCCCACACGCACCGTACACACACGCACCGTGCACACACCGTGCACACACCGTGCATACACGCACCGTGCACGCACCGTGCACACACCGTGCACACACCGTGCACACACCGTGCCCACACGCACCGTACACACACGCACCGTGCACACACCGTGCACACACCGTGCCCACACGCACCGTACACACACGCACCGTGCACACACCGTGCACACACCGTGCACACACCGTGCCCACACGCACCGTGCACACACCGTGCCCACACGCACCGTACACACACTCACCGTGCACACACCGTGCACACACCGTGCCCACACGCACCGTGCACACACCGTGCCCACACGCACCGTACACACACGCACCGTGCACACACCGTGCACACACCGTGTCCACACGCACCGTGCACACACCGTGCACACACCGTGCACACACCGTGCACACACCGTGCCCACACGCACCGTGCACACACGCACCGTGCACACACCGTGCCCACACGCACCGTGCACACACCGTGCCCACACGCACCGTGCACACACGCACCGTGCACACACCGTGCCCACACGCACCGTGCACACACCGTGCCCACACGCACCGTACACACACGCACCGTGCACACACCGTGCCCACACGCACCGTACACACACGCACCGTGCACACACCGTGCACACACCGTGCCCACACGCACCGTACACACACGCACCGTGCACACACCGTGCACACACCGTGCACACACCGTGCCCACACGCACCGTGCACACACCGTGCCCACACGCACCGTACACACACTCACCGTGCACACACCGTGCACACACCGTGCCCACACGCACCGTGCACACACCGTGCCCACACGCACCGTACACACACGCACCGTGCACACACCGTGCACACACCGTGTCCACACGCACCGTGCACACACCGTGCACACACCGTGCACACACCGTGCCCACACGCACCGTGCACACACCGTGCCCACACGCACCGTACACACACGCACCGTACACACACGCACCGTGCACACACCGTGCACACACCGTGCCCACACCGTGCACACACCGTGCCCACACGCACCGTGCACACACCGTGCCCACACGCACCGTACACACACGCACCGTACCCACACGCACCGTGCACGCACCGTGCCCACACGCACCGTACACACACTCACCGTGCACACACCGTGCACACACCGTGCCCACACGCACCGTGCACACACGCACCGCACACACACGCACCGCACACACACGCACCGTGCACACACCGTGCCCACACGCACCGTACACACACGCACCGTGCACACACCGTGCACACACCGTGTCCACACGCACCGTGCACACACCGTGCACACACCGTGCACACACCGTGCCCACACGCACCGTGCACACACGCACCGTGCACACACGCACCGTGCACACACCGTGCACACACCGTGCCCACACGCACCGTGCCCACACGCACCGTACACACACGCACCGTGCACACACCGTGCACACACCGTGCCCACACGCACCGTGCACACACCGTGCACACACACACCGTGCCCACACACACCGTGCACACACCGTGCCCACACGCACCGTGCATACACCGTGCCCACACGCACCGTGCACACACCGTGCCCACACGCACCGTACCCACACGCACCGTACACACACGCACCGTACACACACGCACCGTACACACACGCACCGTGCACACACCGTGCACACACCGTGCACACACCGTACACACACCGTGCACACACCGTGCACACACACACCGTGTCCACACACACCGTGCCCACACGCACCGTACACACACGCACCGTGCACACACCGTGCCCACACCGTGCCCACACGCACCGTACACACACGCACCGTGCCCACACGCACCGTGCACACACCGTGCCCACACGCACCGTGCACACACCGTGCCCACACGCACCGTACACACACGCACCGTGCCCACACGCACCGTGCACACACCGTGCCCACACACACCGTGCCCACACCGTGCCCACACGCACCGTACACACACGCACCGTGCACACACCGTGCACACACCGTGCCCACACGCACCGTGCACACACCGTGCCCACACGCACCGTACACACACGCACCGTACACACACGCACCGTGCACACACCGTGCACACACCGTGCACACACCGTGCACACACCGTGCACACACCGTGTCCACACACACCGTGCCCACACGCACCGTACACACACGCACCGTGCACACACCGTGCACACACCGTGCCCACACGCACCGTGCACACACCGTGCCCACACGCACCGTACACACACGCACCGTACACACACGCACCGTGCACACACCGTGCACACACCGTGCCCACACGCACCGTGCATACACCGTGCCCACACGCACCGTACACACACGCACCGTACACACACGCACCGTGCACACACCGTGCACACACCGTGCACACACCGTGCACACACCGTGCACACACCGTGCACACACCGTGCACACACCGTGCCCACACGCACCGTGCACACACCGTGCACACACACACCGTACACACACGCACCGTGCACACACCGTGCACACACCGTGCCCACACGCACCGTGCACACACCGTGCCCACACGCACCGTACACACACGCACCGTGCCCACACGCACCGTACCCACACGCACCGTGCACACACCGTGCCCACACACACCGTGCACACACCGTGCCCACACGCACCGTACCCACACGCACCGTGCCCACACGCATCGTACACACACCGTGCCCACACACACCGTACCCACACGCACCGTGCACACACCGTGCCCACACACACCGTGCACACACCGTGCCCACACGCACCGTACCCACACGCACCGTGCCCACACGCACCGTACACACACGCACCGTGCACACACCGTGCCCACACACACCGTGCACACACCGTGCCCACACGCACCGTACCCACACGCACCGTGCCCACACGCACCGTGCACGCACCGTGCACACACCGTGCCCACACGCACCGTGCACACACCGTGCCCACACGCACCGTACACACACGCACCGTGCCCACACGCACCGTACACACACGCACCGTGCACACACCGTGCCCACACGCACCGTACACACACGCACCGTGCACACACCGTGCACACACCGTGCCCACACGCACCGTACACACACGCACCGTGCACACACCGTGCCCACACCGTGCCCACACGCACCGTACACACACGCACCGTGCACACACCGTGCACACACCGTGCCCACACGCACCGTGCACACACCGTGCCCACACGCACCGTACACACACGCACCGTGCCCACACGCACCGTACACACACGCACCGTACACACACGCACCGTACACACACGCACCGTGCACACACCGTGCACACACCGTGCACACACCGTACCCACACGCACCGTACACACACGCACCGTACACACACGCACCGTACACACACCGTGCACACACCGTGCCCACACCGTACCCACACACACCGTACCCACACGCACCGTACACACACGCACCGTACACACACGCACCGTACACACACGCACCGTGCACACACCGTGCACACACCGTGCACACACCGTACCCACACGCACCGTACACACACGCACCGTACACACACCGTGCCCACACCGTGCCCACACGCACCGTACACACACGCACCGTGCACACACCGTGCACACACCGTGCCCACACGCACCGTACACACACGCACCGTGCACACACCGTGCACACACCGTGCCCACACGCACCGTACACACACGCACCGTGCACACACCGTGCCCACACCGTGCCCACACGCACCGTACACACACGCACCGTGCACACACCGTGCACACACCGTGCACACACCGTGCCCACACCGTGCTCACACCGTGCACGCACTGTGCCCACACCGTGCCCACACGCACCGTACACACACGCACCGTGCACACACCGTGCACACACCGTGCCCACACGCACTGTGCACACACCGTGCCCACACGCACCGTACACACACGCACCGTGCACACACCGTGCACACACCGTGCACACACCGTGCCCACACGCACCGTGCACACACCGTGCCCACACGCACCGTACACACACGCACCGTGCACACACCGTGCCCACACCGTGCCCACACGCACCGTACACACACGCACCGTGCACACACCGTGCCCACACCGTGCCCACACGCACCGTACACACACGCACCGTGCACACACCGTGCACACACCGTGCCCACACGCACCGTGCACACACCGTGCCCACACGCACCGTACACACACGCACCGTGCACACACCGTGCCCACACCGTGCCCACACGCACCGTACACACACGCACCGTGCACACACCGTGCCCACACCGTGCCCACACGCACCGTACACACACGCACCGTGCACACACCGTGCACACACCGTGCCCACACGCACCGTGCACACACCGTGCCCACACGCACCGTACACACACGCACCGTGCACACACCGTGCACACACCGTGCACACACCGTGCTCACACCGTGCCCACACGCACCGTGCACACACCGTGCCCACACGCACCGTACACACACGCACCGTGCACACACCGTGCCCACACACACCGTACAGACACGCACCGCACACACACGCACCGTGCACACACCGTGCCCACACGCACCGTACACATACGCACCGTACACACACCGTGCCCACACGCACCGTACACACACGCACCGTGCACACACCGTGCACACACCGTGCCCACACGCACCGTACACACACGCACCGTGCACACACCGTGCACACACCGTGCTCACACCGTGCCCACACGCACCGTGCACACACCGTGCCCACACGCACCGTACACACACGCACCGTGCACACACCGTGCCCACACACACCGTACAGACACGCACCGCACACACACGCACCGTGCACACACCGTGCCCACACGCACCGTACACATACGCACCGTACACACACCGTGCCCACACGCACCGTACACACACGCACCGTGCACACACCGTGCACACACCGTGCCCACACGCACCGTGCACACACCGTGCACACACCGTGCCCACACGCACCGTGCACACACCGTGCCCACACGCACCGTACACACACGCACCGTGCACACACCGTGCACACACCGTGCCCACACGCACCGTGCACACACCGTGCCCACACGCACCGTACACACACGCACCGTGCACACACCGTGCCCACACCGTGCCCACACGCACCGTACACACACGCACCGTGATCACACGCACCGCAGTTGAAAAATCGCAAAAATGGCATTGTCCCAAGTCATAATTAGCCGCACCGGGAATCACTCCAAAATAGCGTCAGACGCGACTTTCCCTATCCCTACTGCTACCAACATGCTACCAAATAGAGGAAACACGAACCAGGCAAAAACAGGTGTATTTCTTTCGCAAGAAGTTTTTTTTCGCAGTCAGTACCCATTTTCATCGCCAGTTTCAGCATATGTATTTTTTTGTGTGTGTGTGTGTGGGGGGGGGGGGGGGGGCTAATTTCTATTGCCGCTCCTGTCGAGTTTGGAATGGGGGGGGCTTTTGTCCCTGCCGCCCCCCCCCCCTGGATCCGCCAGTGCATCTCTCTCCCATGCCGGTGGTGGTGCTGCTATTTTTTATAATTTTTGGTGTAACGTGACACCTACTCAAATGCAGCTACCAGATCTTGCCCCTAATGAGAAACGCTGCACGTATTCCATCCACCTCACTTGGATATTGCAAAATATATTGCTTATTGATACACACTACACACATGGGGGAGTGATGGAATTAATTCTAATTTACCTACCCGGTGGTTTAACTTAACTTCCCACATGTCTGCTTTCGAGCAACCATCGGGACTTTAAAACATTCGAGCTTATAATTGTATTTACGTATTATAGTAGGTACATACGTAAGTAAGTATATTTACGTACGTATTTTACGTACATATTTTACGTACGTATTTTACGTACATATTTTATTACACAAGTTGTGTGTGTAAAAATAATCAGGGGGCGAAAGTATCTACACGATCGTGCATTCCCTCCTAAGGCGTGAAAGACATTTTATGTACTCAAAAAAGGAAGGTCGACGCTGGAAAACAAAACTTCTTCACCATGGCATGCATCTGACACCACTGAAATATTCACAACGCATTGACTGGAATAAAGATGAGGACAACGTTCTGGGCTTCGAAGTCTGGTTGGCTATGTTATTTTTAGTGGGCGAGTATCTTACGATGTCTCCCTCGCTTCAACTCTTCCTGTTCTCCCCAAAAGTAAATTGTGCCAAACTGCCAAGCAAACCTCAAATTATTCATGTTCTATTGGCTTGACGGAATAATTATTGTAACTGATATTATCGCATACTGCAGATATATGTTCACAACAAATGACATGTTCTCAAACAGAATCTGGAGTCCGTCCATTACCGCGCATGTGGTTTTCCTTGTGCCACTGAGGTGTATACCATTGAGGTGAGCGACCCCCAACAGAGGTGTGAGTCGAGGCGACCGACCATCACAACCTGTCATGACTCAGTTCCTCAATCGACATGCACTATCGGGCCGTGTATCGCCTACGAGTACACGTGCTTTAGAGCATTGTGCAAACACAAAGGGCTTCTGTTTGGCTGATTCATCAATCGCTTTGTGCATACATGAACTGAGGGGTCTGCATGCTATCGAATGCAAACATTTGGGTGTGTCGCCCGCGTAAAGCTTTTAAGTATACGTTTAAAGCAATTTAAATCATGGTATTGAAAAATAACACTGCGCGTGACGCTGCGCATCGGCCCGTAACTTCGAAATACAAGACTGTTATCAGCCAAGTGAAACCCAACCAAGTGAGCTATCGCAAACTCTCGCTGTATATACATTTACGTATATATCATCATTTATCACAACACATTTAAGGCTAAAGGGGAGGATGAGTACGACTGGTAGTGGAATATTTAGTAAAACGTTTGGCAATGCAACGGCCCTAGATGGCGATGGATACAGGAGGCGGGGAAAAAATCGCTGTGGATTATACTCCTCCGTCAGTTTTACGAGGCTCCTCGCAGCCTCCAGCGCCTCTTTCACCACCACGTCAGTCCCCCATACGTATCAATACGCGCCCCGCAATAGGCATCAATAAGCACTATGCAGTTTTTACGAGCGCACTGTAGGTGCAACAGTAGTTAAGCATCGATGATATATGACTGGCATCGTGGTGATGTATTTTTCATACCTCTCCGCGGCCCTATCTGGGCACGACACCTGCAGGAATCGCTGGCGACATCGGGCGCCCTCAGCGTACGGCGGCCGATGCAGCCGGATACCGCGCCGCGCCACGCCGCACCGCGCCGCTCCACGCCGCACCGCGCCGCACCGCGCCGCTCCACGCCACACCGCGCCGCTGATCACCGCCGAGCCAGAAGCGGCGCGGCTGGCCGGTGCCATCCATCAAGGCTTTGCGGGAGAATATCATGAATAGCGCCGTGCTGCCCGACCCGGCCCGGCCCGGCCCGGCGCGGCACGGCTCGGTCCGGCCCGGCGCGGCGGGTGCAGGATCGGCTAGCACACCTCCGCCGCCGCCGCCGCCGCCGCCGCCGCGAGCCGCGCGACACCATCGGCGTGAGATCGCCGCTGCCGCGCCGCGTCTGTCATCGCGCCATCGGTCGATGGCGTGATGGTGTCGCCTGTCAGCCGGTGGCCGTCAGCCGGTGGACGGTGACTGGCCGGCCGGGACAGACGCCATGTTCCCGCGCCATTAACTCCCCTGCCTGCCGTCCGGGTCCCCCCTCCGTACCCCCCCCCCCCACACCCACAGCCCCAGGAGGCTGTCGGTCGCCCACGTTCGCGGGTTTCCCGGGTGCGGTGTTGGCCATCACTCCAGCCTCCGCCAAATATGGACACGAAGACGGCAAAGTGGAGTTTACATTCATGCAAGGGATGATAAGAAATGAAATAGTTGTCTGTATAAATATCTGAAATTCGTAAATCACAAGTTCAAAATGTTATTTTTAGTATTTCCTACAGGTTTCACAGGTTTCACTTTGATGTGCTTTTTTTCTAACGTCCGTTTTTAGATGTTTTGGGTGGTGCTGCTAAGCAGCTGGAGCACGCAAGTATGCGTGGATAATCCTGCGATTAGTATGCAGGCATGTTTAACCGTCTTACCTTTACAGGGATTTGACCGCTGCCGCCATCAAAAAGCAGGTTTTCGTGCAAGCTATTTAATCATACAAACTTGACGAATGGGCATGCCAGCCTGTCCGCTGATCTGATACATGGCAGAGAAGTCCTGAATCGGCTTAGTGGCCCGGTGGCCCGGTGAACCGGTGGCCTAGAGCGTGCTGACCGAGAGCACAGCGCCAGAATATGCCGTCATCCCTCCCTTCAGGGGATAATGTAGGTGGCGCCGCTAATGTGATCAATGATGCGCGGTAGCGGTGATTTGATGAATGGAGCGAGCGAACTGATGGCTTTAGAAACATTCCTCATCGCGTGGTGTTTAAGACATTAACCACTTCTACACCGACACTGGAGCGAGTCTGCACGCCGACGCAACGATCGCTGTCAACAAACGGTGGCATTCATTTATTGTGTATGCATTCCATTCGTTATCGTCGAGACAAGCTGTCTAATTGGGTATTTGCCGAGTTCGGAGGCGGTGCGGACTGCTGGGTGGCTTGATGAGAATGAAGATATGGCACTCGATTGATTACTAACAGTGCAATTAAAGATTAAGCTGTCATTTTACTAACGAATGGAATCAAAAATGGCTTTTGTAATCATATGATGCAACTGGTTATCACTTATCATATATCTGGATTTACACCCGCATGAAGTAAACAATGAGACATGCACTGAATAGGATGAATGAGTGGCAAATCTCGGGCTGAAACCTGCCAAAGTTGGAAATCACCACAAAACTGCTACCCACAAATTCAGGCTGAGATCGAACAACTCAAATGGCAAGAAAGGTCAAGCCAGGCAAATAAATTTCAAGCTATACGTTGCTTAACACGTAAAGGTTTGGGGTGTTTTTTTTTGGAGCCTGGTTATCCATGTGATGGTGCATTTTGAACAAAGTTAAATAATACGCTTTATATTCATCCTATTGTATTTGGTTATTTAGAAAAGATCTTGTGATTTGCTCTTGAACCGATCTTTTCCTTCCATATATCAAGCATAATTGTTATCAAATCTCTTAAAGGGAAATATTCACCTTAATCCACACAAATTGAGTTATTACTTGAAATCAACAGACGAGGCCAAAACATATTGTAAATTGCTCACATTTTGCACATAAAAATTCATACCGAGAAATATTTCAAGTCAAAATTGGTAAGCAATCCACGCTTCTAACGGTAGGTACACCCAAGTACTTGGCAACGAATTTGGTGCCCATCGAATTCCGGGCTTCTCTCATAATGTTTTTTTAAAATACAAAATTGTATTGAAAATACAATAAAATAACAACTTTATCTATTGTGATTATGTACCCTACTATCCTGAACAATCAACCAACATTTAGTAAAAAGGTAACCAAATTAGCGTTAACTTATACACCCAACGACGGCCTAGTTAGTGGTTGCGACCCTCCACTTTTGAAAATTGGTTAATTTATTTTCAACATTAGGAGTTTGTATAGTTTTGTCTCTGGTTGTGTATTACACTATGCTTTAGCTTATCAAGAATAATAATCATTTTTCCCAAACAAAAAATCAACACACAATGGAAAAACTGGCAATGAAATCGGAAGTTCACTTATGCACCCAACGGCGACCTATTTAGTGTCGGCGATTTGCTTACAAATGCATTGCCACATTTCTCGGCGCACTACTTCAACGTTGAACAGATTGAAAGAAAGGCGCCAGATATGTCGCGCTTCCAATAGTAAAGGGAAAACACAGATCATGAACTCCGAAAGAAGTATATGTACTTGTTTGTTAAATTTCCTTAAAAAAATACTTTTCGAAATATACAAAGTTGTGATTTCTTTTTTAATTGAGACTCAATCAATTTGATACCATGCATGTTGCATACCATAATGTAGAAAAATAGATCAAAGGGTGAATATTTCCCTTTAAATATTGGAACCACAAAGCGTTTCATCAGCACATTTAAATAGCCAAATGGCGGAAGATATGCCCGTTTTCTTGATTAAAGAAGCTATTTAAAACACAAAAAAGGACCATCAGCAATGCACAACATGCAAGATCGAACAGCTAGTCTGTTGAATCCAACCATTCCACACGACCATGGAAAATGCGTCGCACATCATTTTAGCTCTGAAAATGCCCATTGCTCATTGAAGCGACCATTAAGGCTGTACTCGACCCGTATTTTTGTTGTTGTTCCGATTTCATTCAGAGGCAGAATGAATTATAAAGGCTTTGAATCTAGTTAAAATCGAGGCCAATTTCATGAGTTATTTCATAAGCTTCATTCAAAAAGAGGTTCGAAATTCATAAGTTGGCTTATTATGATTCATCCACAGACTAGAATGCTCGACTTCAACTCAGTTGCAAAGCAAATTGGATTCAATCTTAAAGAAAATGCTTCTAAAATGTGATTAAACTTCGACTCACTTTCGACTCAAGAATGACATCATTTTGGTCAATTTCCACTCTGAGTCGACTGAATTTTGACTCAATTCTTAAAAACCAGCTCTGGCTAAATTGATTGTACTATAAATGATTGCAGACAGCTGACTACTTGGTGGCCTTCTTGGTAATAACTTTGGAGCATACTATCTGGCATTTGCTTCTTTTTTTTTGTAAAGTAGACATTATAAATCCTGTGCTTAATTTAAGTAATATAATCTTATAAGCAAGAAGTTACATTAGGTGCACTTCATTGACCCATAACACTAAAAATCGCTGGGATTTTAACTAACATTCACAGATAACGGCCATGAGTGGCAGCCACGGCTATGCCACGGCTATATGCCACGGCTATACCCCTTCCCTTCGCCTCCGGATAGACTTCACCTCTGGCTCGTTAGGCGGGTTTAGCGTGCGCTGTGCATGGTGACAATATATGATTATATGGTGTGGCGCTCAGGAAGAGTTGCAAAATTGCACTAATATTCTGTGGATATTAATTTTAAATATATATATATTTCAATCTGACATACGTAATGTGCATCTTGCCAGATAATAATTCGCGTTTCTGGTGTTGTCCAATATCCAGTATACAGTAATGAAAAAAAGCAAACAACTGTTCCACAGCTTAGGCGCTTCAGTAAAATATGTATCACCATAACACATGCTCTGCCTCTGTTTGAGTTATGGTTGTTTGTTTGCCATTGTTATCACAATGCATGATGCAGCTCTCAATCATAATTAATTTATCTGTCACCTTCCTGATATGTAGATAGCGACACCTCCAAAGCACACAATTACTGACTCCCTAGCTGCTAGGACCAACCCAAGCACTAGCGCGTCATTAATAACCAGTAGGACGGCTGCAGACCCAGCGATGGGCCAGCGATATAACATCGATAACTGTCGCTACATAATTCTCGGTTAAAAAGAGGCTCACAAGCTTGATTAACTGTTGGGATATAATCGTCTTGTAGCACACACTCCGCAGCTGTGGTATCTGTGTATCACGCGAAGTCAAATAAATACTAACACAGTTGATGGTACCTATAGTTTACTGTAGATGTCTTGAAAACTTTGGCTAGCTGTGCTACAGTATGCAAGAATTTCGGGGGTCTTGGGTACTGGAAATTAACTGCAGCATTGTTACTAGTATGTATTGGTGCTGGTGTCAAAAACGCAAAAAAATAACAGCGGCATAACTGAACACCATTATAATCACCTTGGTTATTTGAGATGTTCGACGTAAATACGCCAAACGTGAAAGTGATGGATACCTCTGCGTATCGATTAATGGGTATTAGACGGGGTTTAATGGGCATAATAGGAAGCATAAATACGAGCGAGTAGTGTGTAAGTTTTAAGCAGTTGGTCTAAAACTTAAGCTGACAGCATATCATATGAAATTAGCTAGGTATTTGTTGGTTTATCATCCGATTCCAAGTGTTTAGGCAAGTAACCTTCAGAACTGGTTTCCGCAAAACAAAATAATCATCCTTGAAACGCTCCTAATGGGTTGACGGCTACCTGTAACTTGTTCACAACAATATTTCTGTTGGCACCCAGACTGGCCTTAATAATTAGTGTTAATGTGCCATAAAATTCACAATCCAATGCCTAATCACCGTTCAATGCCAAACTAATTACACGTTTTTTTCTTTTCTCAAATATGGTGTTGCGGTATTTACAAATGTTTGTCGCCTTGTTGTCATTGGAGATGAACATGTTTGAAGAAAAATGCGTTTTTGTCCAGCGACATTGCCATAAAAATACTATCAGTTTCGGATGCAAACTTGTATAATATCTTATTTGAAAGATTCGTTATCCTTGTAAACTTTGAACAAATATATAGGCAGGCCATTTTATGTCAAGAATCTGCTGCTGGTCACCTGCCGATAGGAAATGATTAAACACAAGAAGCTTTTGGATATTAATTATGCACTTGAATATTCACGATGCTTTACGGCATATGCAAAAACAATAATATTGAAATACACCAAATTGACGTTCAGAGGGGAGCACAAATTAACCCTCGCCCTACGGGGGGGGGGGTTGACAGGCCCCCCTGAGGTTTTTCTTAAATAGCTTTTTACACGTGGGGCGCATCTTGCTGAAATTTTCGGTAGCTGAGTTTACAACAATTATACGTATGCTGTACAAATGTAATTGAAATTGGTTCAGTAGTTTGGGAGAAATCATGTTTTGATGACGTTATGTTGGCGGAAAAATATAAATATTTTTAAAATGGTAGAAAACAGAGTTTTAAAGGAAATTACAAACGCAATTCACCAAAGATCCAAAATTACATTTTAATTAAAATGGCAATCTCGGATTTGCAAAATTTTGCGTTTTTGACTCCTAAAATAAAAAAAATACTGATTTTTTTTTGGGGAAAAATCCCCACAAAATCAAAATTTTAAAGATGTTAAAAATCTCGGAATATATGTGAGAGAGCTGAGTATGGAAAATACCCATACCAAATTTCAAAGCAATATCTTCATTTTTGCCTGAGTGATGGCTCCTAAGTGTAAGAAACTGATGACGTCATTTTTTAATAACTTTTTTGACTTTTTTTTACAAGATACGAACAAATAATTACCTTTTCTGTATTTCTGAGCCAAAACTAGTCTAGGAACATGCTTTTTTATTTGCATTTATCAATTTCTAATTTTGAGGCTTTCTGAAGAGCAAAATCGCTGTTCTGAACGTGGTAAATCCGAGGTCATTCACTTGACCTGGAAGGTCACCCGTTGACCTGAAGCCTAAAAATCGCATACTGTTAGATTCCCCTCATGACAGGCAACATACTGGTTCTTACCGTATGGCTCTAGTTGCTTGGTTTGGAAGTTAAAAGGGGGGCCTGTCAGGTAGGCGAAGGTGAAAAAAGCTCCCGTAGGGCGAGGGTTAATAGAAAACACATAACTACGTGCGATTATATATAATATATAATACAGTGATCACCACAAAGGCAGTATGCTGCTAGTATATAAATGGCAACCCTTCTCTAGCGTCTTACTTTGCTTTATCCATTCAAACTAAGTGCACACTGCACAGCATATGCTGGCCCGACAGTGAAACATTTCTGTTAGCACCTTAATTAAAGCACCAGTAAAACACCTTAACGGAGACGACTGAGCGTCCGCTTCCGCATGAGCTCGTGGGATGATATATGAAGTAGTGGTTCACACATGCACTACTTCACTAAATAGTGATTTAACTTCCGCTACATGCACAACTTTGGTTCAATGCATGCAATTTTTCATCCGTTTTATCATCAGACATGATTTTCAGACAGCATCGGGGTTTGACATACCCCAGATTGGCGCGTGCCACGCGCCTCGCAGTCATCGCAATCATCGCTACCACGCAATCATCGCAATTGCAATCATCCACGCAAATCATCATGCAACATACCAAAAGCGAAATTAATTTGATGGTGCCATCAAATGGCAGGGACCCGATTGCAATCAGTCTAGTATTTCCAAAGTTATTGGCTTTCGAAAATCGTCTGGACGACCGGGCCGGGCCGGTTCGAATGCCAATTTGGCTGTGAAGCCCACGGGAAACCTCACGGGCGCTTTTCGTCCACTCGGTAATCAAGCTCGGGACTGCAATCTTGTCGTTTCATTCAATGTCATTCAATTAATTTGTAATACATTTCTTAGTCAAACACCACCGGCTTTAATATTTCGCTCCCCTCCCCCAGGCTTACCAGCCACGCGTTCTGGGCCGGCCTGGGCGCCGTCTGACCTCCACCTGGCCAGCCCGCCCTCGGGCGGGGGTCACGTGACCAACGCCGGGTCGGATCAACCTGGGCGGGGCAGGTCGGTCGCTCGAGTCGCGTGAAACCGGGAACGAGGGCCGGGAGGTGCATATATCAGTGATATTATCAGTGAAATAAGCCAGTGATCTGATCGGTTACAAACTCAAGATTATTGTTCAGTTACATACTCATTAAAAATATTATCTATTAATGATATGGCAAAGATATACCAATATTTTTGCTTTTAGTGAGCAACCAATCCCAGAGACCGGAGACCTCAAGGCCAGCCAGCCCAAAATGCAAGCCAGGCCTCTGAACAAGTGGCGATCCTTATTCTTATTTGTGTGTTTTCCATAAATTTTCTTTCCAGACATCCTTGTTAAAATTCGACCCCATCTATTCTCAGCACTTTCACGAACAACAACATAGTAAAACAAACTAATTTTTGACATTCATTTACAACTTACAACATTTAAAATATTTGTATGTGGGCAAACTTCAATAATTCCTACAAGGCAGAGCAAATCCCACCGGCCCCGGCCCCGCCACAGGCATTGTTGATTTGGCACATCATTTCGTTTATAAGATCACAATGTTCTGCAGTTAGGAGACAGAAGGCTTGGTAAACTTATCAAATATGTAGATAATAACATAATGGTATCAGAGCTCAATTGTTTGGGTTATCGATTTTAAGTTTTATATCGGATTTTCCACTCCATGTGCTAACTTTTATGTTGTTATATCAATGATTCTGTCGACCGGGTGAGTGATTTTAAACCAATGGTTGTGAGGGTTGTAGGCTTTGGAGAGCGACATGTCGCATTGTCGCGTATGGAAGTGGAAGCTCACACTAAAGGCAAAACTGAAGGGTTCAGACCACAGCGGCGCTCTAACTACAGTGAACAGCGTCTGCTATAGATTTGGAAACGTAAAGTAAAACTCTCGTACAAAGGCGCATCCAGGATTTCGCCAAGGTAGTACCCGCGGTCAGTGATATGGGGCCCCCTGGCACATACATGGCCCCACTACGTATTTTAGCTTCGCTAACACGATTCCAACTATACTTATTCTGGGTGTAGTGGTGGTAGTGATTCGGGGCTGGGTTTTAGGGCGCCGTAATTTCTGAGGTCTATGCCACTAATACCTATTTTGGACATCATACCCGACACATTTTTGCAGAATCTACCATGGGACCTGCAACAGTCTGAATTAATAAACGAGTTAGCCTGCACGGATCTGTACTGCAAGGATGTCACACAGAAGAGAACAGAGGGCCCCCATCAGGTCGACAGAGGGCCCCCTCAGGTCCACAGAGGGCCCCCTCAGATCGACAGGGTCCCCTCAGGTCGATCAAGGGCCCTTCAAGCCGGCTGAGGGCACCCTCAGGCTGACAGAGGGCCCCTCAGGCCGAATCTCAGGCCGACATAGGGGCTCCTTCAGGCTGACAGAGGGTCCCGTCGTATCGAAAGGGGCCCCCTCAAGGTGGTCGAGGGCTCACTTAGGCGGCTAGAGGGCCCCGTCGGGTCGAAAGGTGCCCCTTAAGCTGTCCGAGGGGCCCTTCAGGCCACCAGAGGACCCCTCATCCCGACATAGGGCCCCTCATGCCCGCATATGGCCCTCAGGCCTACACAGGGCCTCATGCCGACAGATGGTCCCCATCAGACCGGCAGAGGGTCCCTCAGGCGGATCAAGGGCCCCTCAGGCCGACCGAGGGCCCCTCAGGCCGACCGAGGGACCCTCAGACCTACTGAGGGAGACTCAGACCGACAGAGGGTCCTTCAATCCTCATGCCGACATAGGACCCCTGAGGCCTACATAAGGCCCCTTATGCCGACAGAGAGCCCCATCAGACCGATATAGGGCCCCCTCAGACCGATAGAGGGCCCCCTCAGACCGACAGAGGGCCCCCAGACAGATCAAGGGCCCTCTCAGACCGATCAAGGGCCCCTCAGACCGACTGAGGGCCCCCTCAGACCGACCGAGGGCCCCTCATACCAACCGAGGGCCCCCTCAGACCGACATAGGGCCCCCTCAGACCGACAAGAGGGCCAACTCAGACCGACAGAGGACCTCTCAATCCTCATGCCGACATAGGACCTCTGAGGCCTACATAAGGCCCTTATTCCGACAGAGGGCCCCATCAGACCGATAGGGGGTCCCCTCAGACCGATAGAGGGCCCCTCAGACCGATAGAGGGTCCTCTCAGACCAACAGAGGGCCCCTTATTCCGACAGAGGGCCCCATCAGACCGATAGGGGGTCCCCTCAGACCGATAGAGGGCCCCTCAGACCGATAGAGGGTCCTCTCAGACCAACAGAGGGCCCTAAGGCCGATCAAGGGCCCCCTCATGCCGACCGAGGGCCCCCTCAGACCGACTGAGGGCCCCCTCAGACCGACCGAGGGCCCTCTCATACCGACCGAGGGCCCCCTCATACCGACCGAGGGCCCCCTCAGACCGACCGAGGGCCCCCTCAGACCGACCGAGAGCCCGTCTGGTCATCCAAGGGTCCCTTAAGCGAAAGACAAGGTGGGCCCCTCAGCCCAAGGGAGTACTCGTGGGTGTCCAGGCTACCCTCTTGGATACGCCCTTGCTCTCTTATGGGTACTGCAAAGCGTCAATTTAAACATTTTTGATAATAACAAAAGGCAAATCGATCGATGTACTTACTCCTGAGAAGAGCTGTGAGATATCTCTCGTGGTGAGTTTGCTGTGTACGAGCAGGTCGTACACAACGCAGACGCCCATCACCGTGACACCATGCTCCTTCGTGAGCATCGCGGCCGCGGCGCACGCGAAACACGCGAATAGCGGGCGCCAGCAGCGCGGCGGCGGTGGCGCCGCGTGGTGGTGACCGGACGCACTTCCGTTTCGCAGCGCGGGCCGCGCGGCGTCGCGCGCGTCACGCTGTTCCAGATATCGACCATACGCAAAGAAGCTGAGAAGGAAGAGGACGGCGGCGCCGACGTCGGCTCTTCCAACCACGCCGGCCACCGCCTCCGTGTGGACGGGGTGCGCCACGAACAGGACAGAGGCGAGCCAGGCGGCCGGGGAACTGGCTCCGAGCAGCCGTCCGGACAGCTGGGCGAACAGGCCGCAGGCGACACTGTGCAGCAGCACGTTGACCAGGTGGTAGCCCCAGGGTCGCAGGCCGCCGGCCAGGTAGTTGAACCGGAAGCTGAGCACGGTGATGGGCCGGTAGGACTTGTGCGAGCCGCTGTGGCTGAGCGGCGTGCCCCAGAAGTCGTCCCGCAGAAGGCTGGATAGCGGCGTGGTCGGTAGAATGTCCGGGTTCGTCTTAATCGCTCGGCTGAAACACATAGGCCGAACGAGAGATGTTAGTCTCCTAAGGGATCACCATTTCCGCAGAAATCGGGACCATTTCCCGATTACTATGCCAACCTTCACTATGTGCTAAACATGCTTTCATATCCCAAAAAATAATTATACGTTTGTAAGTAAGAAAGAAGGAAAACACTGCTCTGTCAGACATGGCAAAGTCATTAAAGGGTACGGTCCATATACATTTTAATGCAATAGCAGGCCTGTTCTGTTGAGTCGTGGCCATTCGCAAATTTCACGACGAGGATGGCTAAGATAATCTATTTCCGTCTTTACTCTAGGCAACCAAGCAACGTGCCATTTCCGTCAAACTATTCAGAAACGTATTTCTCCGAACCTGTGCAATCTGACAGATTCATATGAGGAATCTTTGCGAGCGTGTAGGTGATTACACAGTGATAAAAATGCTGGGAAAGGGCTATTTGGCAGACATGAATGAAGACGCTACACTCCAGCCATGCCAGAGCTGAAGAGCGCTTTACCGAGAGCCGCAACATGTGAATGGCCTGCCGAAACAATAAGCTGGCCATCTACTGCAAATCCTAATTAGCGCCATGAGCCGGCTAATGTCAGAGCGGACAGGTACTAAGCATGCCCGCCGCGCTCCCCCATTCGTCACATGCGGATCTGAAATCAGCCGAATGGCTCCCGGAATTAACCGTTCTCGGAAAGGCGCACTCGGGTCGCCGCGATCCCATGTTGCGACGTTCTAAACGGCCGTAAACCGTCCGTAAACCAGCGCCGAATGTCCCTCGCGCGACCACGATCAAAACTGGTCGGCTCGTAAAGTCAGCGGTGCCATTCGGTCCCATACGTCTCATTTCACACTAATCATGGACGAATAATCACCGCGTGTAGGGCAATCTGGTCATTTCACACTAATCATAGACAAACAATCACCGCGTGTAGGGCAATCTGGTCATTTCACACTAATCATAGACAAACAATCACCGCGTGTAGGGCAATCTGGTCATTTCACACTAATCATAGACAAACAATCACCTCGTGTAGGGCAATCTGGTCATTTCACACTAATCATAGACAAATAATCACCGCGTGTAGGGCAATCTGGTCATTTCACACTAATCATAGACGAATAATCACCGCGTGTAGGGAAATCTGGTCATTTCACACTAATCATAGACAAACAATCACCTCGTGTAGGGCAATCTGGTCATTTCACACTAATCATAGACAAATAATCACCGCGTGTAGGGCAATCTGGTCATTTCACACTAATCATAGACGAATAATCACCGCGTGTAGGGCAATCTGGTCATTTCACACTAATCATAGACAAACAATCACCGCGTGTAGGACAGTCTGCAGTAATTTGTGATGCACGGCGATTTGGAAGCAAGCATGCGTTCCAAAAACACACGTTTGCAGCCGTGTTTACCGAGTAGCAGGTGTGGATGGGAATGGGGCACACGGCGAGGCGTAAACGCTTTACATGGCACAGGGTCGCGATGCCTTCACTTACTACTGGCAGCAAAACAGTTATTGTGTTTTACAGGGGACCCAGTTCGGGAATGACTAAAACATATTATATCCTGTGTTATTGTGTCATGTTATCGTATTCTGTCTTGAAATGAAGAACAACCCCGAGTATTTTTGACAGCTACAAACAATATCATCCCATAACACTTTTTGCGTCATTTCTCAACACTTTCGCTCTTCTATTTGTATGTAATAACCAAAAATGTAACGGCGCATTTACCTCCTCCTGTCATAGACTCTCAATCGCGCCAAATCGGCAAGACCTGACTCCCGAACAGCTGAATGAAATCCATTCGTCGGCTTGTCACCGAGTGTTCAAGATAAGAAACACAGCATTCCAGCAATGGTGGCATTATACTTTTTCAACACTGGTCGCAGTACGTAGTACAGTATCTACGGCTTCCACGTTGGACACAATACTATCAACCTCAACGTGTCACACTATCTTGGCTAATCCGTTCTTTGCGGCCAGTCCAGTCTGGCGGCCTTGTGATAACAGATTCTCCATGTTGTGCAAACACGTGGGGCTCACCTTTACCCCCGCATCAGGAGCTGTCACTGAGCTGTGTGTTGCTGATCTATGTGTTGAGCTGTGTGTTGCTGCTCTGTGTGTGTTGAGCTGTGTGTGTTGAGCTGTGTGTTGCTGCTCTGTGTGTTGAGCTGTGTGTTGCTGCTCTGTGTGTTGCTGCTCTGTGTGTTGAGCTGTGTGTTGCTGCTCTGTGTGTTGAGCTGTGTGTTGCTGCTCTGTGTGTGTTGAGCTATGTGTTGCTGCTCTGTGTGGTATAGTGGAATGAGCCTGTGTTTCATGCTAAAGTGAATAATGACTACCGTTTTCCTTTCTAGTTTCATCCGGAATCAATACTTGGAGATCACCGATGCTTAAACAGCAATCGTGGTTTTGTTCAAAGACGCGACAGCGCAAAATCGGATGGAGCATGTGGTATTCGGTGCTTGCTAGATAACACGGTGTCCTGAAGGCGTCTCAACGCCTCACACTGTACCAGCCAACCAGCCAGCAGTACCTGCTCATAATAAAGTACCAGCCACCATCGATAAGGAACGAGCGATATCAGCGAGCTAGCTAGCTACTATCCATATCAGCAGCAGACGTAAACGCAGCGCTGAGGCCGGTGCGGCGGGGGAAGGCGTGGCAGGGCAGGCGTGGCGCGATGCGGCTTATACGGCGCACCTGCTGCGCTGGCGCGCGTTAACGCGGTTAAATGATGCCGAGGTCGACTGCGATTGGCTCAGAGCGTGCCACCTGAAGAGTACGGAATGCTGGTGTCTGGAAATGGCGGGCACTAGGGTGCTGGTTATGAGTTCTGAATGGGAAATGACAATGTGGTCAGTAGGCGTTGTGTTATAGGCATTGTATTGTTTACATGTTATCAGGTCACTCCACATGATTGAGATTATCTTGGGTTCTCGTCAATCGAAGCAGCTCATTGCGGTGGGAGGCTAAAATCGGCACTTAACAAGACGATAACAAGTCTTTTAAGCGGCGTATATGCTAAACAATTGTTTATTTTAGCATTGCGCATTTCTGAGAGAAATATAGGTATACATGTATTACTGAACGGAATGAATTATGAAAGAACTTTAAAATTTAAATGCTGATTTTGTATTCTTAACCCGCGACTTACTGGGGGGGGGGGGGGGGGGGGCTATTCCCTCCCGTTATTTTGAAATATCTTGTAAACCAACACTTGCATCGTCACCAAACTTTTAGTACATTCTGTCACATCAATTCTACAGATGTTGGCTAAAGGAAAAAGATGAAGTTACGATAGGTCAACCGGGAATCACGTCAGAGTGACGTCATGTTCTGAGTTTTTGTTGAAAAATAAGGATTTGCGGAAAATGCTGTCAAAAATACCATTTTTAAGATAAATTAAATTGTTATATATGAAATGACGGATAATAGACTCGGCTATGAAACTGATATCTCCGATTTTCGAGTGTGACTGAATTCCAATTTTTTTAGAAATCCATTTTTTTTAAACACAATTTTCAACAAAAAAGCAGAGTTATCCAAAACCAGAATATATGTGATTAAGACGTGTTCGGTGAATATGTGTACTAAATGTTAAGTCGATATCTTTTAAAATGACTGACTTATGACCTTTAAATGACAAAAATCGACCACCTCTCACTGCATTACTATGCATAAAAAAATGAATTTCCGTTTTTGGTTTTTACTTCTATTTACATGGAACAAACAATGTTTTAAGGCCATTTTTCGAGTTCTAGACGAAAACAAACCCATAAACATGTGTTACAACGCCTATGACGGTAATCTGCAGTTTGACCTCGTGACCTCAGATGACGTTGACCTGACCCACGGTCATAAACAGCTTAGAATGGTACTAGAAGTGTCAGACACACGAATCATACCGATTTATCGACTGCTTATGCATTTAATATCGCAATTTTGCGTGACAATTCCATCCATCGAGACCACATGACACGGTCAAACATTTTGTCTTTTACGTGACCTGTGACGTCATCGGTGACCCTGAGGTCAACAATATTCAGTTTTCATTGATACATTTCCCAGGGCTATCGAATTCCGTTTGAATTTGTTTAAATCGGTTCAGTAGTTGCGGAGATCCGAGGGAGGGGGGGGGGGGGGATAGCCCCCCCCCCCCAGTAAGTCGCGTTATGGAAAGTACCCCAGTATCTCACGGGTTAAGAGACGTTTCCAATATAAATTTTGACGTCTTTTGAAGAAATTGTGCGAGCCAAACACGATAGATTCGTCTTCACTTGTACGTGTGGAATGTAACGAAATAGGTAAGTTTCTTAAAGGAACATTCCCACCTTAACATTAGTTTTGAGTTGAAATAGCCAAGTTAGTGGTTATGTAGTGCAATTTAGAAAGGTAGCATTTAAAACAAACACAGTTATCTGGTCTTAGAGAAATTCAAGTTTGATTTGATTTAAGTATGCAAGTTTGATATTCAAGTTTGATATTTAAGTAAGTAAGCCTCGAGTGCGCTGTGTTATGTGCGGCGTAACATCCTGGCCGGCGGCCGGCGTATCCAGCAACAGTGTTCAGGTGAGTGCGTCATGCTATTGGATTTACCAACAGGTCCCAATTTCCTAATTAATATATTGAATAATCATGTTGTGATTTTCGTTTCAATTCTTTATTTTTCGAAAGCGCTTATTTTCGAAACCCGTGATAAGGAAAGACTTGTTTGTATTCAAGTCGCAAGAAGTGTCTGAAAACATTGTGCCATATCATTTGGCAGCTTAAAGGTTTTCTCTATTGATCAATAATGACGTCATCACCCAAAATTAAACAACTTAATATTTATAAAGTTAAATAACGTTTTCGAGACAAAATATCATAAGCGTTTTAAGCAGAACTTACTTCATATTTTTGCACTACAACCGGCGTATATTTGACCATCTTCAGAAAGGTGGGAATGTCCCTTTAAGACGATTCAGGGTTAGTAACACTTTTTAGGCGCCAAGACTTAGTGCAACTGTAGATCCAATGCATTCGGTGAACGTGAAGTTACAAGCTAAACAGCAATATCGCTTTTATGCAAACTATCTATGGAACCAGAAGGGATGTATAACTTTTAATTAATGGACATTGGAAAGTAACAACAATTTCTGAGGCTTATTATCAACTACAGTCATCAGATAATACGATAATGTGATCAGCTTCTCTGGAATCAGTTACTCGTACTGATACGTTTTCAATGCCATGCAATTAAACGGTTTAGAGAGTCGCCAAAACAGCTCGAGTTATCTAACGCGATAGCAGCTACGCACTCCAAATGCGCACATACAATGCGATGATGAGCATCGGCAAATATACAGTATAATAATCGAGTGGCTCCCTGAACACGTATTAATAGTAATCAAATCCTCAAGAAGGCTTTCGACGGTTTACGTCATCTATTTCCAGAAGATGCAACCCATGGCTAAAGGTACAACTAATATAAAAAACTTCACCTCTCTGTCTTCTCCCCGGCGCGATAATTACCATCATTGCTTGGGCCAATGCTTTGGGTGCCCCGATAAAGTATAATTTGTTTTGTGCTCAAGAGCGAAGGGAAAGGAAAACTGGAACCCAACTGCGGCTCGATTGGCGGTAACTGCCTGACATTGAAGCGTGGCATGTTTTGGTGCTGCAGCACCGTGTGCCGGCACAGACTGCACGAGCACAGCTGTGTGCGTCGCGCGGCGGCACCTCGTGTCGCACGCTCCCAGTCGAGCGGCGATTAGCGGCGCTGTGTGCCGGCACAGACTGCACGAGCACAGCTGTGTGTGTCGCGCAGCGGCACCTCGTGTCGCACGCTCCCAGTCGAGCGGCGATTAGCGGCGCTGTGTGCCGGCACAGACTGCACGAGCACAGCTGTGTGCGTCGCGCGGCGGCACCTCGTGTCGCACGCTCCCAGTCGAGCGGCGATTAGCGGCGCTGTGTGCCGGCACAGACTGCACGAGCACAGCTGTGTGCGTCGCGCGGCGGCACCTCGTGTCGCACGCTCCCAGTCGAGCGGCGATTAGCGGCGCTGTGTGCCGGCACAGACTGCACGAGCACAGCTGTGTGTGTCGCGCGGCGGCACCTCGTGTCGCACGCTCCCAGTCGAGCGGCGATTAGCGGCGCTGTGTGCCGGCACAGACTGCACGAGCACAGCTGTCTGTGTCGCGCGGTGGCACCTCGTGTCGCACGCTCCCAGTCGAGCGGCGATTAGCGGCGCTGTGTGCCGGCACAGACTGCACGAGCACAGCTGTGTGCGTCGCGCGGTGGCACCTCGTGTCGCACGCTCCCAGTCGAGCGGCGATTAGCGGCGCTCTTTCCGCTTTTTCGGCGTCAGCGGCGCTCACGAGCGGCCGTTTTCTCACGGGGGCGGCCATCTTGGCTCGGAGCGAGGTAATGACAACTCACGAGTCGGCTTCACACGCTCTGCTGCCACCGCCGCAGCTAAAGCGCAGTACCCACCGGACGAGCCGCTGCGGCAGTCGCAGCCGCCGCACAGCCGCCAGTGGCGGATCCAAAGGGGGAGGCCAACGTTGTAAATTAAACAAAAAACTGAAATAGGGGCACCCTCAAAATATAATGGACCAAATCCGTTGAGTATTCAGATTTGGGTATAGGTAGGGGCACCACTGCAATTGATGACCCCCCACGCCTTGAAGATTTTCTGGATCCGCCCCCGACAGCCGCTGACCAGCGCACTATATGGGCCAGGAGCCCGATCTAGCCTGCCATAATTGGTCGGAGTGATTTTTTTTCTCATTTCAATATGGGACATACATGAATATGTTCAGAATAGACCGTGGATTAAGAATACGGCAAGAGTTTTTGAGTGCAATCACATGTCTTACAAAGGTCCGTGTTTCGGTGCCGTTTATACCTCCACGTGTGATTGGACTCAACAACTATTGTCATATTCTTAATCCACGGTCTATTCTGAATATATTCATGTATGCCGCATATTGAAATGAAAAAATCACTCCGACCAATTATGGCGGGCTAGATCGGGCTCCTGGCCCATAGTGCGCTGGTCAGCGGCTGTGCGGTAGTGTTTCGTGTTTCATTTGCACTTGTTGTTAGGAATCAATTGACATCCTAGCTTTCCTGGTTCCGTTTTTAATGCTGACTCCGAAAATGAAGTCCGTTTTTGCCACAAATGAGTGCTAATGGTGGCTCATTTGTCTTTTTTGTTGGCATTCTCGCCCTTGCGGCCATCCTAAGCGGTTTCTGGATATAAGTCCAGGAAATCTGATCACATTCTACTCTAAAAGTGTGTTTGTGTCATCAACATGTTTAATGACACCTTGTGCTCGTAAATTATACCCAGGTCATGTCAGGTCACTGACCTGTGACGGCATTTTTAAGTCATGGTGCTCATTTTGTAAAATGTTCGCGTTCAGGAAGGTATTTGAAGGAAGGTATTGGAGGAAGGTTATGTATTTGTACTAATCGAGCATAAAAAGGGAACGAACATATCAGCAATCGTTCGAATTCTAGAAGAAAAGGTTCAGGAACAAAACGCGTAGCTGACTACCACCCTTGACACAATAATGTTTTAAGAGATAACTATTATTCTGTTAATTGTATTACAAGATATAAGCTCACTTTTGTTCTTTTTCGTGTTTTCAACGATAGATCATTTTCGAAATAGCTGAGCTATTTATCGTGCTTTATGTTTGTTATTCCCCTTAAAAAACGTTCTAGGGAAGCGGAAATGAAGCAGAAGCCACGATATCTAGAAGTTCATACGAATCCGAGCTGTTTGGTGAGCCCGAGGTGCGACGTTCGTCTGTCGATGGTGAGTAAGCCGTATACGGTATAACTTGCATGAGTTTGTTTGACCAGCTGCATGTTTTTGTAAACGCGTAAATGTTATCATTTTTATAAAAGATAATTTCAACTAAAGCCAGGTTCACAACGAATCCGTTGACCACCGTTATTCCGTCGACGATTGCTTTTTTGTTCATTAAACAATTTATTACAATGCTGCGACTAACGTATTAATTATATTGCCATGATAAATGATTATTGAAGAATAAAATGTTTTTTTTTTGTATTAGGATTTGGCTATGGATACAGAGAAGACAAAATATCTTTCAAAACCATCCGTCTACGGACCGATGACTGTCAGCAGATCAAAATGAATCTGGTGTGAATCGGACTGTATCATTGATATAGTTTAATCAGATTGTATCATTGAGACAGTCAGATTCACACCGGATCCATTTTGATCTGCTGACGGCCATCGGTCCGTCGACGGATGTTTTTTAAAGACATTTTGTCGTCTCTCTGTTAGATATGCATACAGTCCGATTGGACTGTATCAATGATACAGTCCGATTGGACTGTATCAATGCTACAGTCCGATTGGACTGTATCAATGATACAGTCCGATTGGACTGTATCAATGCTACAGTCCGATTCACACCAGATCCATTTTGATCTGCTGACGGCCATCGGTCCGTCGACGGATGGTTTTGAAGGACAAATTTTGTCTTCTCTCTGTTAGATCCATAGCCAAATCCTAATATAAAAATGTCATTTTATTCTTCAATAATTATTCATCATGGCAATATAATTAATACGTTAGTCGCAGCATTGTAATAAATTGTTTAATGAACAAAAGGCAATCGTCGACGTAATAACGGTGGTCAACGGATTCGTTGTGAACCTGGCTTTAGTTGAAACTATCTTTAATACAAATGATAACATTTACGCGTTTACAAAAACATGCAGCTGGTCAAACAAACTCATGCAAGCTATACCGTATACGGCTTACTCACCATCGACAGACGAACGTCGCACTTCGGGCTCACCAAACAGCTCGGATTCATATGAACTTCTAGATATCGTGGTTTCTGCTTCATTTCCGCTTCCCTAGAATGTTTTTTGTTTTGTTAAGGTAATAATACACATAAAGATACATCTCTCAGCTATTTAGAAAATGACCAAATATTTTGGGATCTATCGTTGAGAAAACGAAGAACAAAAGTTAGCCTATATATTGGAAAACAATTAACATAATAATAGTTATATTTTAAAACATTCTTGTGTCAAAGGTGGCAGTCAGCTACGCCTTTTTGTTACTGCACCAAAAGGTTCAGTTCAGTTCTAGAAATCGAACGATTGTTATGTTCGTTCGTTCGTTTTCTTTCTATGCATGATTAATAAAACTCTTGCCTTCCTGAACGCAAAAATGTGAAAAAATGAGCACCATGACTTAAAAATGCCGTCACAGGTCAGTGACCTGACATGACCTAGGTGTAATTTACGAGCACAAGGCGTCATTAAACATGTTGATGACACAAACACCCTTTTAGGTTAGAATTAATCGGATTTCCTGGACTTATATCCAGAAACCGCTTAGGATGGCCGCAAGGTCGAGAATGCCAACAAAAAAGGCAAATGAGCCACCCTTAGTGTCATCAACATGTTGATGTTGATGACACTAAGCATGATGATGATGATTAAACATGTTGATGACACAAACACCCTTTTAGGTTAGAATGTAATCGGATTTCCGGACTTATATCCCGAAACCGCTTAGGATGGCCGCAAGGTCGAGAATGCCAACAAAAAAGGCAAATGAGCCACCCTTAGCATTTGCGGCAAAAACGGACTTCATTTTCGGAATCAGCATGACAAACGGAACCAGGAAAGCCAGGGTGCCAATTGATTCCTAACGACAAGTGCAAAATGAAACACCTACAGTGTATGGCGGCCGCATGCGGCTGCCGCAGCGGCTCGCCCGGTGGGCACTGCGCTTCAGTCAGCTCGGCCGCCGCCGGCCGGGTCGGCTGCGATCGGGGCCTGGCCGCAGGGACCGTCATTTGCAATGAGTCCTCGTCCTCACAGCGCCCGTGGCGGATCAGTCGGGAGCCGACAGTGTGACGGCTGATGGGTCGTTGGTTGTAAGTGGGTGATGCGCGATGGGTGATGGGACGGGACCAGGGGCGGCGCCACCAATTTTTGATAGGGGAGGGGGTCCCATTTGTTTAATCGCAGAAAATCGAGTTTTGATGCAAATATCAAATATAAAACGTAAAAAGAACAGAAATGATAGTCTCTTAACAATGGCTACCTCGGTTTTGCAAATTTTTAGCTTTTTGACCCAAAAACTAAACAAACTGTTTTTTTTTTCTCGGAAAATATCCACAAAATAAAAACATATGAAGATATTAAACAAAAACGGAATATATATATAGGAGAACTAAATATGGACGATACCCAAACGAAATTTCAAATCAACATATTTTTTTAATGACTTATAGCTCCGTAAGTATAAGCATGGATAAAGTAAGTATGAATAGGAATTATACGCGATTTAGCGACCACAGAGCAGTACTAGCTGTCCTTTTTGTAGTACGGGAAACGGCCTACCACGGGGACGTTCCTACATATATGGGGACAAATTACCAGGCATGATGGCCATCGGTGGAACCAACATGTCATAAGCGCTTGTGAAAGCTCTACGAATGCATTTAAACTTAATTTGGTTCATCCCACAATCACCGGAAGGCGAGCAACCATGCGACTGTCTTAGCGTTGCGGCCTACCACGGGGCGGCGGTATACTAGCTGGTGTTTTCGTAGTAAGGGAAACGACAGCGGCTGCGCGTGGTCGCGGATAACAATAGAAAGTGGGCGGAGTTTCCTATCCATACTTACTTCTTTATCCATGGTATAAGTAACTCACGACGTCATTTTTTTAAGTTGCGTTTTTTCTTTCTTCTTTTATCGACCAGATACAGACACATAAATGCCACTGCTGTATTTCTGAGACTAAACTGGTCTAGAAACATGCCTTTTTTATTTATATTAATCAATTTCAAATTTTGACCATATGTAACCTGATCTTGACCTGAGGGCCATTATATGGGGTCAGGTTGTGAAAATGGCTGCAACTATATAATTATACGTGTAAAATAACCCATACAACATGTGTCGCATGGCTTTCGTAGACTTCTTGCCAATAGTGACCTTTTGTGACCTGACCTTGGCCTTGATCTTTGCTTACAATTTCAATTTTGCTTATGCGGGAGATGCATTATACCTTTGAGAGCACTCTGTGCGATAATAGGGTGAAACACACTGCACACACCGTACACATGTTTCCTTGAACACGGCTACTGAATGCCAAGTGATGTTGATGCCTGGCCTGGCATTTTACCTGGCAATGGCATGATTGAAGATGAATATTTTAGGGCCTCGAAACATTCAGTATTAGTGCTTCATTAACCCGCGCCCCGCTGGGGTATTCAGCCGAACACTCTGGGCTGGGGGGTGGAGGCAGATTCTGCCCCTCCTTATCTTCCGAACCAATAACCGCAGCGAGACGCGCAAGGAGGCAATCGAAAGCTCTTAATAAGACGCATCTAAAGCATACGCGAAATTGTTAAAATAAGGTCACATGTCAGGTCACAGTCAGGTCAAAGGTCAAAATGAAGGTATGAGTTTTTGGGCCAAACTTTCGCTTCAAAGCCTTTCTTCTTTTGCGACTATTATCGGTCCAACACACTGTATACACCATCCGCATGTTATATAGAACACGCATAATTTTCAGCATGACAGAGTCAGAGACAGAGTCCATTCACCAAATTTGATTGAGCTTCAACATGGAAAGCATTGGCGACACATGAAGGAAATGAAAGGAAATGACACGGAGTACATTTTTTCCAGCGAAAGGTTGCTGTGATAGGGGGTGTACCGTACCCCGCTATCTAAAAATAGGGGGACGCCCCCCCCCCCGGTGGCGCCGTCCCTGGACGGGATGATGTTTGTGGGCGGGCTGTAGCATGAGACAACTGAATTTGGCACTCTGAATTTGACCCATCAAGGATTGTTATTTGTGCTCGATAACCCATAGAGTACCCATGTCTTGTTACGAGCGAGCGCGAAGCGCTCGATCGTCTTTCCGTGGTATATGGGACAAATCTGAATATGAGCGGCCCGGCCCGACCCGACCCGACCCAACACGACCCGACCCGACCCGACCCGACCCGACCCGACCCGTGGCGACGCTTTTGAGAAGCTCATATCTCTGCAACCACATGGCCGATTGACAAGCTGACTTCTTTGCTGAGCAGCCCCATCCAACCTACCCTGTTTGAGACCGGTGCCGACTCATGTGGGTGACTACCACTGCGCGTGCCGCGTGCCGCGTGAGGGGTGTTGAGAAGTGTTTTCTCGCAAAAAACTCTGCAACAACTGAGCCGATTGTGTTCAAATTTGGTGTGTGGTTAGGGACCCCTCAGCCGCCAATTTTCCACAAGTCAGGGGTGGGGTGCCTCTGCACGTGTGCACGTGCACACCCCTATTGTATATCTCAGGAACGGCTGAACCGATTGCGTTCGAATTTGGTGTGGTTAGGGACCTCTCAGCCGTTGCCTTTCCACAAGCCAGGGGTGGAGTACCTCTGCACGTGCGCACGTGCTCACCCTTATTCTATAACTCAGGAATGAACATAATCGGCTCATGGTTTGGGCCGCCGCATTCCTACAAGTGAGTGGTGGGGTGCCTCTGCACGTGCGCACGTGCGCACCCCTTGTTGAATCTCAGAAACTACTTGCCCGATCGAATTGAAATTAACCATATATTTCCTTCACGCTCGCTCGTCCATCGCAAACTACGGCGCCTTACTGGTATTGTATGAATTGCAAAGCAAATGGAACAACCATAAGAGGAAGTGATGGTTTTGTTTCACTTTGTTCATTTAATTCGGTTCAGTTTTTATGATTATGTATAGATCAAGGAAAGGTAAGATAATATATTATTTGTTTTCTGTTTCAAAAAATGTATAAAATAGTGGTATGGTGTGGCCGTTGCATAGTTGCCATATAAACAATAGACATTAATGGATGATTACAAATTCGTAAATGGATGTAACACGTCCTGACAAACACACTTGACAAAAAGTATACAACATGCTGAATCAGAATCGCATAAAAGCATTGTCATGTATCAGGTACAACAAAATTAATTATTATTTCCGAACCTATCAATATACAATTTAATTTCGTTTCTTCTCAACCTGTATCAATGTCAACCTTTTGTTATCAGAGAGGTACGAGCCTGTTTGGACGGATGTTCTGTTCTGATTGGATCTGTGCGCATGACGACTATATCCGTGCTCCATGCCGTTCACAGGTTAACCCGCGCACTGCAGGGGGTTTGCGCCGAACACTAACTGCAGGGGGGTTGATTTCCGCCCCCCCCCTTGAGATCTAAAGAACTACTCAACGTAGCGACAAGCAGAAAACGTCAGTTGATAGCTTGATACAAGTTCTATCGAAAGTATTCAGTATTGTTTAGGTCAGGCAAAATTGAGGTCACCAGAGGTCATGAAAGGTCAAATGTTCCAGTTTTTGTTCTCCTGTTTTAGGACATCGCTCCAGAAATTCCCATATATCTCGGAAACTATGCTAGTTAGAAAGAAACGGGAAAATACGCCAGCCAGTGAAATTTTCAATGGACAAGGTGTGCTCAAAATTGATCTCAGGTCAATATTTGAGGCTCCAGAGGTCAAAAAAAAAAGATGCTGTTTTTTGCAAAATCGTTTTTCGCTATTAACTTTTTACTTAATAAAGATAAAGGAAAACTGTTTACGTCATTGTGTTTATCTCGTCTAGGCACTTCGAATGATATACATGGTGACCTTGTTAAGTCAACTTAAAATTTGACCTCAGGTCATGGTCAAGTGGTGACCCAAGTAGGACATGTTGCATATGGGAAGACGTTTCTCGACGAGACAAACACATTGCTGTCTGTTTTACTTCTTTATCTTCATTATGTCGGGAGCTATTTACAAAACAAGTGATGGTGACCTCGCATGACCTCAAATGACTCCATAGGGGTCACTGAACAAAACTTACACTTGTATAATAAAGAATATCTTATAATAACATGATCCAGAAGTAATTGGACTAATATCATGCATATCCTTGAAATAGGAAGTATTTGTATATTTCCCCATTGACTTATTATGGGGAGGTTAGGAAATTGACCTGACCTTAGGTCACCGATATCAAAATTCCGAGTTGAAAGAATTGTAAGTACTGATGCCCTTATGACATCCTGTAAGTTTCAAACTGATCGGTGAGAAACTCTGGTTTTTACACAACTGCAATTTTTTTTGGAGGTGGGGCCCCTTGACCTGGTCTGGTGACCTGACCTGAGATGACCCGATATTATTTTTTTTATCTCAAAGTGTGCGAAATTGATTTCTTAACAGGTGTGTCAAAACCCGGCGGCGCTGCGCCCGCCGTTTTTTCGCTATCCGCGAAAAACCTGAGGGGGGGGGGGGGAATCAACCCCCTGCAGTGCGCGGGCTAAAAGTCCAATTTTCCTTAGGAACTTACGAAAAGGCCCTTCAAACCGGACGAGAGAACAACTCTGATGAATAAATGAACCCTGGAATGTTGACAGCGGGGTTAATGATGGCTGATGAATGTGATCAACGTTGGCAGTGTGGCAGCTATGTTGTATAGCTTCTGCATTGGCTACTGGGTGGTTGCGTCTTCCCAGCATCAGATAAATAAAACAAAATCAATTCAAGTTTGATTTTTTAATATATGTGTAGAACTTAATATGACTTTATAAACAGGCTTTCCATATTCATTTATCAATGCCCAACATTGAATCATAAATCCGACCTATAGTGAAATTATTTTTGTTAAGTATTACGTGATACATATACGTTGCAAGTAGCAATGCATCATTGCATTGAAAGTCGGGCATACAAAAAAAACTGAAATTGAGAAGAAAAGAAGTGAAAGGCTAAATAATTTGGAGCAAAAAAGTACTTTATAACCCACTAAAACTGCCATGCCGAACATAACACCGTATCTTCGCCACAAGAATGTGCATATTAACGAGGCGGAAGCAACCAATGTCATAGTTATCGCATTCTTTAATAAAAGCGCCTCTGGTCAGGCGTTTCACAAGGTATCTGTTGACACGGTAAACAAAACTGTTAAGGCTGATCTACTTCGGGCGATACCGCGTAACCACGGACACCGGTCTGCCTATCAACGAAACGTAATTGTTATTTTACGATGCCGTAATAGTGGATAAATATAGCCACGTCGATACAATCTGCCATCTCACCTCTATGCAGCGAGTATACCATTTTCTCCGCGCGGCCCGTCCCTGTGTTATGCACGGTGATGTCTGGACGGCAGCCATTGCTAGAAACACGGGTAGCCCCGGAAAAGCCGGGCTTGGCAGCAACGCCGGCTCCCAACACTTCTGACCCCCCCCCCCCTTCTTCCCGCCGGCGCTGCCACCGCCGCAGCTACTGCGTTACCCGGTCCGGGCCCGGACGGCGGCGGCGGCGGAGCTTCAACCAACCGACCCGGTCCGCCCGTAAACTCGTCAGCTGCCCGTAAACTCGTCAGCCGAGCCGGCTCGAGCGGTGTCGACGCGCCGCCAAACGGGCGCTGATTTGCGGCGGCCGGCAGACGTTATGAGTTTCGTGAATTAATTACCACTGCAGACGCGGTCCTCGGCAACAAGAGACGGGCGGTGGCTGGCGCGGCGGCCGCGGGCGGCGGTGGAGGCCGGCGGCGCGGCCCCGGCCGGCCAGCACGAAGAATCCATCATCTAACTGGCAGTATTCACGCGACCGGGCCCTAACGACGCGGGTTCACACAACCACTGGCCTTGGCCGGGCTGACCGGACCGGCCGGCCGGGCAGACGGTCGTCCGGGCGGGCCTGTTCAGGGAACTCGTCCGCTGCGTGCAGAAGGGCGGCCGGCCGGCGCCATGTCCGTGTCCGTGTCTCCGTACAGTGAGCACTGGCGTCGGCACTTTGTCCGTCAGCAGTTTCTGGAGGAGGTTCACGATGTGGCCGGCCGGTGCTGTCAAGATAATGATGCCGCTTGGAGTTGTCATAAATTTGGTATCGAGCCTGCCGGGGCAGCGTGGTTTGGTGGCCACACGGCGGTGCGGTGGTTCGAGAGATCGAGCCACACCACCACTTATCTCACCACCGGCGCGGCGCCCCGAGACAGAAAGAGAGACCGCGTGTGGAAACAGAGTGCCATTAGAACTGCAAGCCGACGCCGCCGCCGCCTCCCAGAAGTGGCGAGCAGCGGCGCGGCGCGGCAATTTGCGGCGCGCCGGCGGCGGCGGCGGCGCCCGCTTGCATGACGGGCCGGCATCGGCCATCGACGACGGCAGCTCGGTGCGCCCATTACTCTCCATTATCGGGAAATTTTCCGGCCGGCCGTAGCGCGTCACGTCACGACGTCAGTCACGTCACGTCACGACGTCAGTCACGTAACGTGACTGCCAGTCGATCGGCGTGAAAATTTAAAATGGACGCATCGGTTACATCAAAGGCGATGCTGGTGCCGCGACTGCCGTCGCGGCTACCGCGGCGCGGCGGCTCAAAGCGCGGCATGCAGCGGCGCGGCGGCGGCCGGCATTGACAGCGTTGCCGGGTAATTAGGGTGTCGCGCGCGGCCGGTGGTGTCGGAAGTCTGTCCAGTCGGCCGACACGGCGCGCAGTAATGGCCCGTAATTGCAGTGTTTTCAGACCGGTAAGTGGGTGGCGTTTTTATTGCAGTCGCACGGCGTGTTTGCGTTTCCGACGCCGGCAAAAACGCGACAAATTGGCGCGACAGTGAGCGATTGTCGCGGCGACGGCGAGAGGAGGTCCACCGAGGAGAGGGGCGCCGAGAATACAGATGCCGCGGAGCTGTGCTCGAGAAGGCCGGCCGGCGTCGCAGGCAGGCGGGTAAGTTCGAAACAATGAATCGGCTGCCCGAATACTAAATGCACACTGGAGGCGGCGCAGTATCACGCTGGGAAGATGCAATGTCGCACTCCCTAAAACTAAATAGGCATCAAATGGCATTTGTGTGTGTTTTGACGTTCAAATTGTACATGGACCGTCTCGAGACCTACTACATGTCGTGCATTGAGATATGCCGGCGAGATATGCCACCGCTGTATCAGCAGGCTTCATAAATTCTCAACCACCATCGCAGCGTCGTATTGAAATCACATGTTATACTTGTCATGGCTTTTATAGTGTGACATAATCCGACAAGACACATTTGCGTTTTCCTCTGCCTCTAATTACGTCATCATCTCTCACCGGCGTGCACTCGAGCCCGCTCTCGTGTCCCTCTTCACACACCACTCGCTTTGTAAGTGCGCCACTCATCACTTCCCCGGCGACAAAACCCACCACGGTCCACGTGACACCCACTCAAAACAGTTCATTGATGTCGCGCCGGTCGGCCGGCTCCATAACTCATCGCCGGACTGACCAGCGTCCCCCGGGGACCGCACATGACAGGTGACAGGCCGTCACCCGCGCCGCCGCTCCCGCCGCTCCCGCCGCCGCGCTACCACTACCACCGCCGTCTCCGCCGCTCCCGTCGTAGCTGCCGCCGCCGCCGCCGCCGCTGTTACTGCTACTTGACATGCTCTGCACCGGTGGAGCTGACCGACAGCCGTGAAAGAATGGCGATCTGCCGCCAACAGCGCGCCGCCGCCGCCGCCTCACCCAGCCTCACCCAGCCTCAGCCAGCCTCAGCCAGCCTATTGTCATCGACGACCATCCTTAGCGGACAGCGATCGGCCGCGCCGCCGCCGACGCCGGAGCGCGCCTTTTTGCCGCGCTTTTTGCGCGCGCGCGCGGCCTCCGCCGTAAGTGCAAACATGCGTCCTCGGCGGCGTCGGCCGGTGACGCTCCGCGCAGGACAGTGACGGACGGGTCGGCCGCCCCCGCCCCCGCCCCCGCCCAGCCGCCGATGCCGCGCGCTGACGAGGAGTTAATCCGTGCCGGAGAAAGCCAAGACATCAGAGACGGTGGTTGGCTGATCGGCGACCTTGACCTCAGCAAGGCCGGTGCTGGGCGGCGGCACAAGGTCGGCACAAGGTCGGCCCAGCGGTCTTCCGGGTTGGGTCGGCGGCGGGCCGCGGTGGCGGTGGTGACAGCGGCGACGCCGGCCCGCTGCAGCGCCCACTGCGGACAGCCGCATCTACAATGCTAATGGTGTCCAGCATTATCGCGGCCCGGCCCGATAGCGAACCGATCGGATCCCGATCCGGGTCCGATCGGGGCTCGATCTGGGTCCTATGGGTCCCATTTGGGCCCGATGTTGCTCGATGTGGGTCCAGCTTGGGTACGATCCCCGCCTGGGGCCGGCGCGGTTACGGCCGGCCTGCAGAGTTCCCGGGAACGCTGCCCGGCGCCGGCCGGCGTGATTGACAGCAGTAAGCGGGCGATCGGGCGGGCAGCGCGGAGACTGCAACGCTGGGCACGTCAGCACCGGGCGACTGCAGCCAAACATAGATGGATAACACCGGGCCGAGGTGTACGGCGACGAGCCTGCACCACGTGCTGGCCGGCCGCGGCTCGGCCATCGCTCACAGGAGGCACGGCGGCGGCGCGGGGAGCGGGGAGAATGCAGGCAAGGCAGGCACACTGGACGCCTCTGTCATGCAGGCCACTGCAACGTGGTGGCAAAAGATGGCAGGTATTGATGCCTTGGTTGCGTTTGGGTTGTTAGTTTGCGCGGTGGGAAAAGGTGAAGAATTGGATGATTTGGTTGTGTTTGGGTTGTTAGTTTGCGCGGTGGTAAAAGGTGAGGAATTGGATGATTTGGTTGTATTTGGATGATTTGGAATTGGATGATTTGGTTGTGTTTGGGTTGTTAGTTTGCGTGGTGGGAAAATGTGAGGAATTGGATGATTTGGTTGTATTTGGATGGATAGTTTCTGGATTGAGGTGGTATGAAGGCTGACAAAGGTAAGCTGACGAACAGTAAGCTGACTACTGAATACTATTGTTGATGAAAAGGTGTGGAAGTCCTGGAGGTCCTGCAAGCTTCATTAGCTTAAATAATCCGCGAATTGCAAGGATAAGATTAAGTCCCCCAACTCCAGTATACCTTGCAATCGTAGACCTGTTAGCTGAACTATAATATACTGATAGATTGTTCAGAAATTTGAAACCGAAATCTGAATAGCAACCATCTGGCTAGACAAAATAATCCGAATCATCAGCTACTGATTTGTACGTCGCAGACAACACCACTCCGACCCGACCACCCAGCGTGTGCTGCCCATGCAGCAACACTGTCTGCATCCCCGCCCCGATTATCCATACACAAATGTATTCACTCATAGCCCATTCAGACACGGCAGAGTCACCTAACGGATCCTGGCGGGCGCGCGGAAGTCTGCCCCACAGACCTTGCGGGGCCTTGACCGTGGCCGACCAGCTCGAATGGGCGCCCAGCACCGGCAGCACGGCGGCAAAAAGGACCCGCCCAGGCGAAAAACCCCGGCTGCCGCCCGGCCAACCGGTCTCTAGCCCCCCCCCCCTCTGGCGCCCCCCCCCCCCCCCCGGCGCCCCCCCCCCGCGGGATGCCAAGATGAGCGGTGATAAATGCCGACCGGTTTCCGGGAGGTGTTAGGATGTAATAAAAACGTCATATGCGATATAAGCTGGCGGTGCGAGTGACAACAGGTATTGCGCTGTGGAGGGAAAACAGACGACTCCATTATAGGCGCCGGTAATTTGCCACCAGCGTGAGTGCCGAACGACGGTTATCTAGGGCTGGGCGGACATTAGAGACGCTTGGAGGACCAACGATAAAGGAGGGGTAAGGCGGTAGCTCAATTGTTTGACGTGTTGTCGACTAAAAGATATCCGACAGACAGGTGACTGGACAACGTTACTCACTCAGTCTCTATTGTACCACCATTCTCAAAACTGTCCCTTATCCAAGAACCGAAGAGAAATACTGAAAGGAACCCGACAAGAAATCCTTCCGGGAACCGGGCGGTCCTTGCGGTAGGTCGCCGTTCTCACATTCACACCTGCAGCCGGTGTGGCGGCCCGGTGGCACACAGCGGCAGCGGTGTGGCGGCGCGGTGGCACACAGCGGCAGCCGGGAAGGCGGCCCGGTGGCACACAGCGGCAGCCGGGGAGGCGGCGCGGGAACGCGTATATGGCGCGCGGCGCGAGCCACAGACGTTTACGATCCGCTGCCGGCCGCCTGCACAAAAAGCATCGAGCCTCATCATGAACAATAAACACGGCCATCGCTTCATCCGGCCGGCGGGCGCGGTATTTTAATCGCCGCCGGACAGCGCCGGTCGCGTCCGGCCATCGGGCGTTCCCCGAACGCTGCCGAGCGGTGTTGGCCGGGGCGGCGGCGGCGGCGCCGGCGGCGCGGCGCCCGCTCCCGGCGGCGGCGGCGGCGGCGGCACCTCGGCTCGGTCCCGCACAAAAAC
>JAXIVJ010001079.1:22500-30000 GCA_036785665.1 Chirona hameri | reverse complement strand
CAGCCGCACCGCGCCGCTCCTCTGCTGTGCACGCCCAGCACCGCCTGCTATCGCCGGCACCGCACTAAAACCACCGCTGATGTTCGGATAAATTGATCCACCGGGCAGCGCGGCCGGGCGGCCGGGCGGCGGCCGAGCGGCGGGGCGGCAGTCGCGCAGTCGGGCGGGCGGACCGCGCAGTCGCGCAGTCGGGCGGACGGGCGGCGGGGCGGCAGTCGCGCAGTCGGGCGGACGGGCGGCGGGGCGGCAGTCGCGCAGTCGGGCGGCCGGGCGGCAGTCGCGCAGTCGGGCGGACGGGCGGCAGTCGCGCAGTCGGGCGGACGGGCGGCAGTCGCGCAGTCGGGCGGCTGGGCGGTAGTCGCGCAGTCGGGCGGCCGGGCGGCAGTCGCGCAGTCGGGCGGCCGGGCGGCAGTCGCGCAGTCGGGCGGCCGGGCGGCAGTCGCGCAGTCGGGCGGACGGGTGGCAGTCTCGCAGTCGGGCGGACGGGCGGCAGTCGCGCAGTCGGGCGGCCGGGCGGCAATCGCGCAGTCGGGCGGCCGGGCGGCAGTCGCGCAGTCGGGCGGCCGGGCGGCAGTCGCGCAGTCGGGCGGACGGGCGGCAGCCGCGCAGTCGGGCGGCGGGGCGGCAGTCGGGCGGCGGGGCGGCAGTCGCGCAGTCGGGCGGACGGGCCGCGCACCTCTCGTGATGGATAGCCGTCAGCGCCCGCCACCAATGGCAAGTCCGAGCCGGAGCCCCATTTTGTTGGGCGTGCGACACCGCGCAGCGCGTGACACTGCGGGCGAGCCTGCCGCCGATTGGCACACGGTCCGGGCCGGTTCCCAGCGGCGGACGACCCCCATTGTCGGCGGCTTCGGGAACACAAAGGACGCGCCGCCCCAGCCGGTGATCCGCCAGGCTGAGAGGCCGCCGGCGTTGGGCGACACGCCGCACCCGCCGCCCGCGGCGCCGCCCGACCCCGCGCGCCGCCCGCTACTCCCGTATGATTTTATATGGCGCCTTTTGTTGGCGTGGCGCGGCTTGGCGCGGCGGTGTAGCGCGGCGTGGCGTGGCGCGGTGAGCCAGTTGTGCCGCATCACGCCGCGCTGCACGCTGCAACCGATCGGCGCGGCCGCCGCGACCTTCCGCCGCCGCGGCCCGGCCGGCCGGCCACGGCAAAACACCAGTAACGACGGGGTGGCGAATGATATATGTTCTCAGATTATGGCATATGCCGGTCAGAAATGATCAGGTGGCGGCGGCGGCAAAAACAGGGTCGGCCAGGGCTGGGTTGCGGACTAGACAGGGCTGGGCTGCGGACTAGACAGGGCTGGGCTGCGGACTAGACAGGACTGGGCTGCGGACTAGACAGGGCTGAGCTGCGGACTCGACAGGGCTGGGCTGCGGACTAGACAGGGCTGCGGACTACGGGGCGGTGGCCGGCCGGTCGCACCCGCAGGTGACGACGTGGCAGCGGCGGCACAGTGACGGCAGACGACGCTGTCCCGCCATGGCCCGCATAAATCACTCCCAGGAGCAGCACTCTGTAATAATCCTGCATGATTAATGACCGCTGGTAACTGCCTGCAGCGGCTAATGTCCGCTCGGTCATTACAACGGGGCGCAGAGCGGCCGCCGCGGCCGCCACCGCCACCACCGCCACCACCGCCACCGCCACCGCCGCCGCCACCGCCACCGCCACCGCCGCCGCCACCGCCACCGCCACCAACGCCACCGCCACCACCGCCACCACCGCCGCCACCGCCACCGCCACCGCCACCGCCACCGCCACCGCCACCGCCACCGCCACCGCCACCGCCGCCGCCACCACCGCTGCCGCCACCACCGCCACCACCACCGCGACCGCAGCCGCCACCGCCGCCGCCACCACCGCCACCGCCACCGACACCGACACCGCCGCCACCGCCACCGCCACCGCCACCGCCACCGCCACCGCCACCGCCACCGCCGCCGCCACCACCGCCACCGCCACCGCCACCGCCGCCGCCACCGCCGCCGCCACCACCGCCACCGCCGCCGCTGTCGCTGCCAATCACGCCGCCCTTTAACATCCAATCAGCGCCCCGGCAGGTCGCGGGCAGTCGCGGCGCCGTCGGAGGCCCCATAACTGTCAGGCCCCCGCCGCGCGGCACGGGCCGTGACGTCACCGTCGACCGAGCGGCGCGCGCGAGCCGTCCCACCATCTGTTTACTGGCGGTGTGCTGTCCAGCGTACGCTGAAGCCGCCGCCCAGCCAGTGGCGGGGTCCTGGGCGGGGCTGTCAGAATGGGGTGAGGTGGAGCTGGGTGGATCTGGGTGGATCTGGGTGGATCGGTGGCACAGGTGGGACTGGACGGGACGGGACAGTGACCGTGTGGTCGCCATATGTCATCATTTGTCGTCGCAGGCTGGGCTGCGAGTGGCTAACTGCTGGTGGTGGGCGGGGCGGGGTGGGCCGTGACGGCCCCCCGTGCAGGGCCGCCGCGGGGGTTGAGGATGTCCATGTCCGATCGTCACGGCGCAGTCCCCATCCGTCAGATGAGGGGAGGGGCAGCGGTAGACGGCGAGGGTCCCCGGCATCGTCAGCTAATCGGACACAGAGGGGGTCAACGACCGGCCGGACTTCCCCATGCCCTACATGACCATTTCCAGTCCTGTCGCTGCAAAACTTTAGGACAAAACTTCCTGACAGCCGGCTGACTGCTTTTCTAGCTAAAGAGTTAGTGGTAAAAAGTGGGAAACAAATATTGTTCGTAGAATACAAGGGTCACTGGAGGTGTCACTTCTTTATGATCGTCCCTTACAAGATCCAGCTGTCTTGTTCGACAAGCAGCGCAGTCTTTGGATCCGCGAACTGTATCGGCCTAGTCGGCAGGAAGCAAGATGGTCACGATACGTTCGCATGCAATACAATCGAACAATGCCTGGCGGCCCACACAAGTATACACTTTTATTTAGAGGTTCAATGTCAGCCAAATGTCACGTGCAGCCTGCATGACAACTGTCGTGCATGTCCATGCAACATGCGACATCAGTCGGGTGTATTTTTAGTAGACAGCGATGCAAAAACGCCCGCCTGCATGTTCATTACTTATGCAATGTGTAGCAGGTGCTCGGCCGATTGTGAAACTATCCTGTTTGGATCAGATGAGTTCATTGAGTCTCCAGTGACATATTCCATAATCGGGTGGCAGAGTGTCATACCGCCGCGAGCGCTTCATGTTTAGTACAGGCCCCACATAGAGCGAATGTATGACACCGGACTGTCACTCTCCCGAATGAGTTACCGGAGACAAGTGTCGCCCTATCCAGGGCGGGCTGTCGGTGTCAGATGAGATAGACCGAACGAGGGATAAAGATGGAGGCTGGCAGATGGCTCAGGGCGGGCTGTCGGTGTCAGATGAGATAGACCGAACGAGGGATAAATATGGAGGCTGGCAGATGGCTTTCTAGACCGGGATTCAATCCCCCCGTCCCCTGATTCCGGACTCCGGAGAACTCACGTCAGGACGGATTCGTGCAGCGCAGAGCTTGGATCGGCACCGGTGCGCCTGGCCGAATGTGTTATCAAGCCGCGTAGCCGGGCATCTCAGATGGGGCGCTAATCTGTAATTTATCCTTCGGCTGGCCGATTTGGCCAATTTCTCCGTCCAACGCCGGGGACAAGTATCAATTTGGGGCGGTTAAGTGCAGTGCGGCGGCGGCGGCGGCGGTGGAGGCGGCAGGCGCGCCCTCGCCTGCCGACCACGCGGAGACGGTGACTGTTTCGGCCAGACAGCGCGACGGTCCGCCAGCCCGTCAGACACTAGCCAGACACTGGTTTGGGTAAACCATGGTTGCGGCGTGCGGCGGGTCTCCGGAGGAGGGGAGGGGGAGGAGGGGAAGTCAGTCCCTCTTGGCACGCTGCCATGGCTCCAGCTGCTCGTGAGATCGAGCTCGATTGACGGACTGACAGCGAAAATGCGAGATTCGTGTTCGACGGTATTTTTTCTGGTGACAATCGTCAGCTCGCTATCTGGGAAGACCGACCGGAGGAGGAGGCTCTCCACACAAGATTAACGTTACAGAGCGCTGAAGGACGCACGTGTATGCTGCTCTTTCTACCACGTGCATTTGCAGGGCGTCCCTTCGCCGGATGTGAACTTTGTTAGACAAATGATCCGTCAGACGCGCATTCAAAATAACAAGTGATGTTCGCAGCATTCTCGCAATACAGTGGCATACATTCGTGGTGCAGTGGCATGACCTTTCTTGTAAAGAAGTTATGCTGGTTTTGGAAACCACCAACGCCTATGCCTGCAAAGCATTGATAAATTTGCTGATAGAAGCACATTTTCCCATGCACAAGTATACTTTCCTATTTTGCTGTTCCTCAGCCCACTCTGGATAATATCCGAAATCGCCCAGCGGCGCGGAACACTACAAATTCCGACCAATGAAACGGACAAAAGAACGCCCAAGTTTCAGCGGGGTGGCAAAAACTGAACGGCGCTTCCGTATCGCAGCATACGGCGAGCGACAGCTCTGGGCAAAAACTGCCGGCTAAAGTGACTCGTATTATGCGGGCGCATATCGTCCGGGACGCAAATTAACATCACCACGTCAGCACCCTCGCCGCCGTCCACAGCTCCAGTAACGGCCGAAAACGCTCCTCCTACGCTGCAGGGCTAATCACCACCACAAACACAGCAACACACTGTCTCCAACCTGTCATCGACCTATGCCAACACAATCACACGAGACACACTGTGCAATTAGTCATCTGCCTCGAAAAACACGCCAACCCAGAGAAATGTCCGTCAGAAATTTGCCTCGAAAACCAAGTCCGCCCGCCCCCAATACGGCGGCATCTGTCCGGCAACGCCGCTGTAGCGGGGTTGCCATGAGCTTGCCTCTGGCGCCGACGGTCTGCGTCCCGATCTCGATCGCCTCCCGCTGTGATCGTCATACATATGAGGTGATTAGATGACGCCGTGACATGCCTCTCGCCGACGGCCTGCATTAATGTACTGCAGCCCGGCCCGGCCCGGCCGGGGAGCGCCGACAGATGTTCGCAGCAGCCCGTACACGGACCACCGCGCGGCGACCGCGGGGTGGCAGGAGGAGGCTGTCGGCGGGAAGGGAGGCTAGGAGGAGGCTGTCACGGGAAGGGAGGCTAGAAGGAGGCTGTCGGCGGGAAGGGAGGCTACGAGGAGGCTGTCACGGGAAGGGAGGCTACGAGGAGGCTGTCACGGGAAGGGAGGCTACGAGGAGGCTGTCCGCGGAAGGGGAGGATGGGAGGAGCCTGTCGGCCAGGGAGGCTGGGAAGAGGCTGTCCTCTGAAGAAGAAAAGAAGGCTGCGAGGAGGCTGTCCGCGGAAAGGGAGGCTGTGCGAGGAGGCTGTCCGCGGGAAGGGAGGCTGGGAGGAGGCTGTCCGCGGGAAGGGAGGCTAGGAGGAGGCTGTCCGCGGAAAGGGAGGCTGCGAGGAGGCTGTCCGCGGGAAGGGAGGCTAGGAGGAGGCTGTCCGCGGAAAGGGAGGCTGCGAGGAGGCTGTCCGCGGGGAGGGAGGCTAGGAGGAGGCTGTCCGCGGAAATGGAGGCTGCGAGGAGGCTGTCCGCGGGAAGGGAGGCTAGGAGGAGGCTGTCCGCGGAAAGGGAGGCTGCGAGGAGGCTGTCCGCGGGAAGAGAGGCTAGGAGGAGGCTGTCCGCGGAAAGGGAGGCTGCGAGGAGGCTATCCGCGGGAAGGGAGGCTGGGAGGAGGCTATCACGGGAAGGGAGGCTGGGAGGAGGCTGTCCGCGGGAAGGGAGGCTGGGAGGAGGCTGTCGGCCAGGGAGGCTGGGAAGAGGCTGTCCGCGGGAAGGGAGGCTGGGAGGAGGCTATCACGGGAAGGGAGGCTGGGAGGAGGCTGTCGGCCAGGGAGGCTAGGAGGAGGCTGTCCGCGGGAAGGGAGGCTAGGAGGAGGCTGTCCGCGGGAAGGGAAGCTAGGAGGAGGCTGTCCGCGGGAAGGGAGGCTAGGAGGAGGCTGTCCGCGGGAAGGGAGGCTGGGAGGGGGCTATCACGGGAAGGGAGGCTGGGAGGAGGCTGTCCGCGGAAAGGGAGGCTGGGAGGAGGCTGTCCGCGGAAAGGGAGGCTGGGAGGAGGCTATCACGGGAAGGGAGGCTGGGAGGAAGCTGTCCGCGGGAAGGGAGGCTAGGAGGAGGCTGTCCGCGGGAAGGGAGGCTAGGAGGAGGCTGTCCGCGGGAAGGGAGGCTACGAGGAGGCTGTCCGCGGGAAGGGAGGCTGGGAGGAGGCTATCACGGGAAGGGAGGCTGTGAGGAGGCTGTCCGCGGAAAGGGAGGCTGGGAGGAGGCTGTCACGGGAAGGGAGGCTGGGAGGAGGCTGTCCGCGGGAAGGGAGGCTGGGAGGAGGCTGTCCGCAGAAAGGGAGGCTGGGAGAAGGCTGTCCGCAGAAAGGGAGGCTGGGAGAAGGCTGTCCGGGGAAGGGAGGCTAGGAGGAGGCTGTCGGCGGAAGGGGAGGATGGGAGGAGGCTGTCGGCCAGGGAGGCTGGGAGGAGGCTGTCCGCAGAAAGGGAGGCTGGGAGAAGGCTGTCCGCAGAAAGGGAGGCTGGGAGAAGGCTGTCCGCAGAAAGGGAGGCTGGGAGGAGGCTGTCCGCAGAAAGGGAGGCTGGAAGGAGGCTGTCCGCAGAAAGGGAGGATGGGAGAAGGCTGTCCGCAGAAAGGGAGGCTGGGAGAAGGCTGTCCGCAGAAAGGGAGGTTGGGAGAAGGCTGTCCGCAGAAAGGGAGGCTGGGAGAAGGCTGTCCGCAGAAAGGGAGGCTGGGAGAAGGCTGTCCGCAGAAAGGGAGGCTGGGAGAAGGCTGTCCGCAGAAAGGGAGGCTGGGAGGAGGCTGTCCGCAGAAAGGGAGGCTGGGAGAAGGCTGTCCGCAGAAAGGGAGGCTGGGAGAAGGCTGTCCGCAGAAAGGGAGGCTGGGAGAAGGCTGTCCGCAGAAAGGTAGGCTGGGAGAAGGCTGTCCGCAGAAAGGGAGGCTGGGAGAAGGCTGTCCGCAGAAAGAGAGGCTGGGAGGAGGCTGTCCGCAGAAAGGGAGGCTGGGAGAAGGCTGTCCGCAGAAAGGGAGGCTGGGAGAAGGCTGTCCGCAGAAAGGGAGGCTGGGAGGAGGCTGTCCGCAGAAAGGGAGGCTGGGAGAAAGCTGTCCGCAGAAAGGGAGGCTGGGAGGAGGCTGTCCGCAGAAAGGGAGGCTGGGAGAAGGCTGTCCGCAGAAAGGGAGGCTGGGAGGAGGCTGTCCGCAGAAAGGGAGGCTGGGAGGAGGCTGTCCGCAGAAAGGGAGGCTGGGAGAAGGCTGTCCGCAGAAAGGGAGGCTGGGAGAAGGCTGTCCGCAGAAAGGGAGGCTGGGAGGAGGCTGTCCGCAGAAAGGGAGGCTGGGAGAAGGCTGTCCGCAGAAAGGGAGGCTGGGAGAAGACTGTCCGCAGAAAGGGAGGCTGGGAGAAGGCTGTCCGCAGAAAGGGAGGCTGGGAGAAGGCTGTCCGCAGAAAGGGAGGCTGGGAGGAGGCT
>JAXIVJ010001079.1:0-15000 GCA_036785665.1 Chirona hameri | reverse complement strand
CGAAGAGCTAATAGTGGGGACCAGGCCAGGACCATCTCCCCAAGGCATCTCCCCTTGCAGGCTCCTCCAGATCCACAGGGACCATTCATGCGCGGAAAAATCGTTCTGCCCCTTGCTGCTTTCACACAATTTGCACTGTTACTAGTTGTTTGTTACAGTTTGGTTCATATGTATACAGTTATTATTATCATATGTACTATTGAGCGCTGACTGCCACCCGTCATCGTGATTTACTATCCGAGGCTAATGTATCTGAAAAACTACCTCCATTTAAATATTTTTCATCATACCGAAATATGTAACCAGAAAAAGGGTTACCCGAGGCTTGGCTCCACTTACGGTCTGGTTCAAATATTAAAATTTAGTTTTCCACCACCTAAAATTCAAATTTTCACGTTGCTTGCGGCGTCACATCGATGGCCATCATCATAACGAAGAGATCGTCATCGTATTCGGTTCCTCGTAACGCTGAATTGAATTTATAGCATTTTAGCTTCTTATCCTATACATGGCCCACCGCCTATATTTCTGGATTTTATCAGGAAACCCCGTAAAAATATAAATTCGCGCTGCTTGACGGGGCTAAATAACAAGTACCTACTATAACATGAAAATCCACATAAAAATGCTGCGAAGACTTAAATACACGTAATAAATGGGGTCAATGTCATTTCAGCCGACCCCCCCCCACTCAAAAATGCTCGGCGACGTCACTGGCGACAAGGTGACATGGCGACAAGGCTTGACAAGCCGACAGAGCTTGCCAAGCCGACAAGGCGACTGTGTTAGCTCTACTCTACTCTAAAGTTCAGTGCCAACATAGACTGATTGGAATGGTGAGTATAGCGCCATCATGGTCCAGTGTGTATCTAGCTGGTAAATATATTAATTTCAGGAAACAAATACATAAATAACTCTGATTCTTCTAATGTTTTTCTTGTAAAATATTTTCCTTATTTCCATTATATTTCTATAGAACCAATCAAGCAAGCATTTCCATTGAATAAATATCTGAATCACCTGGTCTGTGTAAACAAATCAGTTTCATGATCAATGATTTATCAGGTCAGCAAGAACATAGGTTAAGGTAGATACTTTATACTTACCTGAAAATCGTTGTGCTCAACTCAGGCAATACCTACTCACTGAAAACACAACTACGAAGATGCCTACATTTCAATGGTTTGGTTGTATATTTGACATATATTTATATTTACATATATTTATATTGGCATATATTTATATTGGCATATATTCATATTGACATATATTTATATTGACATATATTTATATTGACATATATTTATATTGACATATATTTATATTGACATATATTTATATTGAAATATATGCGTATATTTGACAACTTTCAGAAAGGTAAAACATTCCTTTATAGCGAGTATTGTGAGCCTTGTCTCACACCTTCATCTGATGTGACCAGTGGCGTATCCAAAGGGGGGGGGGGGGCACGGGGGTTATGGCCCCCTGAGGAAAACAAATTTACGCTAGATAAAATGAGATTCTCTGACGACCCGACCCCCCCCCCCACCCTGAGCAAAATAGGGCGCTAGCGCTACGTGCCTGCGTGTGACACTTACTTTGTGTTGTCCGAAAGTTTGTGACAGATCGAGAGGTTTGTGCACCTCTGAGCGGCGGTAACGTTGCGTGCAGCTCAAGATCAACTGGGTGTTGTGGTGCCGCCGAGGAGAACCGAGTTAGCCTGAACAAGGCCGGGCCAGACCGGAGATCGGCTGGATATCGAACTGACACGCACCGCGTCACGGGCAGTGCCGAACCCGACCAATCTCACACCCTGTAATTAAACAGCATGCAATATCGATCGAAAGAAATGTAAGTTGTTTTCAAAGATAGCGAGTGTACCTGCTTATTTTAGCCTGGAGTTTGAATGACAGCCGGGAAGATAATCTGGCGAAAAATGTTCGTATTACGTAGTCAGGTTCTGCAAGGCCGAACGCGCACTGCCAGGCAGACTTGCCTGATAAGCTGGTCCTACTGCTGCCACGCTGCCAGAGTTCTGACGCGAATCACGAATGTCTACCAACACGTGTCAATTATGTGATTGTTGTACCCGCACTTTTTTGTAAAAAAAAATAGTCAAAATGTTTTTGAATGGATGGATTTCCGAGGTCAGGCCCCGCGCTAAGCATAGCTTGTTGCGCAGGCCCTGACCCCACCACCCGATCAAGCAATTCCTGGCGTCCGGCAGAATTTAGAAGCGAAATTTGTACGTGCCCGTCATACCTGGACACGGTCCGCCCCGCCCTCTGACGTCACCTGACCTTGAGTGCGATTGCTGCCACCGGTCACAGGCCATCCCAGTCAGGGGCAAATAGCGAGCGCCGAAGCGACTCGAACCCGGGCTGCCACTACCGGGTGAGGTCAGAAGCCCAGCGCTCTCCCAACTGAGCTACAGGGGCGGAGTGTATCAGCGGTGTATCAGTGTAGCAGCAGTGTATCAGTGTATCAGCAGTGTATCAGTATATCAATGTACTTTGCTTCAGGTGAAGCAGTTAATAATTGTTGGCGTTATGTGAGGCTGTCTGGGGATGGTTCTGAGTCACCAGTTGGAATAATTGACGAGTCGACCACCTTACTTGCTTTTAAATGAGTACATACTTACCTGAGTAAAAAGTTGAACAGTTGCAACTTTTTGAGAGCTTTGTACCGCAGGAGGGAAACGAATCATACACGATGTGTTATGATACACTGCTGATACACTGTTGATACACTGATACACTGTTGATACACTGATACACTGTTGATACACTGATACACTGCTGATACACCGATACACTGCTGATACACCGATACACTGTTGATACACTGATACACTGTTGATACACTGATACACTGCTGATACACTGATACACTGCCGATACTGATACACTGATGATACACTGATACACTGATGATACACTGATACACAGCTGATACACTGATACACTGCTGATACACTGATACACTGCCCGACAGAATAAGAAGAAACAAACGGGCAACAAGGGTGCCTTTTTCACTGGGCGTTCGATTATGCCTCATAATAGTAACCATCTTGAGGAGTGTTTGTTAGGAAAAAAAACACTATTAACCATCATAAGTATCTACAATGTCCATGTCTTGGTTGTTACTAACACTATCCTTTCATTTACCGGCTTCGCTACGCGGCAGATTCCTGAATCACAAACACAGACCACCCACCTTCATCACGTCTCGATCGATTCCGGCAGCGAATCCCTGCCTCATGTTCAGCCGAACCACGTGTTGGCGATGGGGTCAGTCAGCGAGGACCTGGCGCTTATATGGCATGGCCAGCGATACTGGCCAGGGAGCTCGGCTCGGCACCATAGGTGACATGCCGCACGTGATGTCAACAGCGGGCGCCACGCTCCGGATCCAATCGACCCGGGACCGGTTTGGACGCGATCGGCAGCAATCTGGCAGCAATCTGGCAGCGATCTGCCAGCACTACGACAACGCGGTCGCGGTTGCTCCGTTCTATCATCCCAGAACTGATGTGGGGTGCAAGACCTCCAGCGAGAACGACGATATCGAAAGCGATCCGAGGTTCTCCGGAGAGGAGCGCAGCTGGGCCGGACATCCCGCTAGGGTGAGTGTGTCGACTATCGTCACTTTAGGTTAAGTCAGTGACATTTATATTCTGTCACATCCTCCGGCCATTCACAGCGCTTGACTTTCACGGAGGTTACTGATTGACCCTGAGTCGTCATCTAGACGCCAGACAATCGGTCAGTGCCCGGCGGCTGGATGCTTGTAAACTCCCGATTACAATTGTAATTTTCACTGTTCGTTGTTCGCGAACAAGCCTGCCGTCATCGCGGCGAGAAGGCTCCAGGTCCGGTGCAAAGCCGGTGGAGTTTGAGTATTTTTGCGTCGGCGATCGCATCGTGCCGGTCGGATGACAACTTGGGATGACGCGCTACACGCCTAGACACTGCTACCTGGGATCAACGCCATCACGGCTGGGCAACTGCGCAGCTTCTGGCGCGGCGGCCCGGCGCGGCCGGGTACGAGCCGGGTACGAGCCGGGTACGAGCCGGGTACGAGCCGGGTACGAGCCGGATACGAGCCGGGTACGAGCCGGATACGAGCGTGCATCAGATGCGGGGCTCGAGGCGTGGTGAAGTGGTGATGAAGTGGAGAGGAAGCGGTGGTGAAGCGGTGGTGAAGTGGTGATGAGGTGGTGATGAAGCGGTGATGAAGTGGTGGTGAAGCGGTGATGAAGTGGTGATGAAGCGGTGGTGAAGCAGTGGTGAAGCGGTGGTGAAGTGGTGGTGAAGCGGTGATGAAGTGGTGATGAAGCGGTGGTGAAGTGGTGGTGAAGCGGTGGTGAAGCGGTGGTGAAGTGATCACCGAGGCTGACACCTGTGCGGCCACTGGGTGTTCTGTGATCGCGCGGTGAGACTACGGTGACTGCGGCAACACCCGGCCAGGTAACCGTGAATTCCCAGACGCTCGTGACATAGCTGTATGTTGTCAGATCGGTTTGGCATATGTTTGTAATAAGGCAATAGGTGCCATGTTGCCAGATCGGTTTGGCATATGTTTGTAACAAGGCAATAGGTGCCCCGTCACGGACTAGGGGTGTTGGGGGAGATACAAGACGTTCCTTGTTCGGTGTTCGTTATGCTCATGCCACGTTTACACGTCTGAGAATAAATTCGAAGAAAAGAAACGTGTGTTCTCGGTGTGATGGACAGTGGACACAATGTGCAGGACCTCATTTGTAATGGCACTGACGTGTATAATGGCACTGACGTCTCTCGCCTGTGTAATGGCACTGACGTGTATTGCATTCGGATAGGTTATCGCAGACTGTAATTGACACTGATTGATTTATGTCACAAAAAGTTGATTATCGATCTTGACCGTGATACAAGGACAAAGGCTCTATTACACATTTGGAGATTCTTCGGATTATCATAATGCCTTTAGATGCCACGTACGATATGCTATACCATGTTATGTTGGTGTCTCTTAGAAGTTATGTGTTGTAACTATAAAATTATGAGGGTGTAGAGATACTAAGGAATAGTTAGGCCAATCAATCAGTTGATCAAAACATGGAACGTGAACTAGATCATCGCTTTGTGAGATTTTTGCTGGAATGTCAACCTTTTAGAGCACATACCAAAACATAATTATTATGCGGTACAACTGTTAAAAAGTGATCGTTTGAAATATTCAATTTTGTCAATGAATCACAGATTTATTAACCAAAGAAAAAAACCCTCTTGCCAATTGTCAATTTGTCATAGCAATATTCAATTGATCAACACATGGCATGCAGGGGATACGTAACATTTGTACCGGTGAAAACCGATTTCTTCGAATAGCTCACTGGCAGCAAATGCGATGCATTTATACAATTTATCAAGAAGAAGGGTGCACTGGTCAAATATAAACAAAACAATATACGACCTTTCGGAGCAATGGGCCCAACATTCGGCTACACACGAAAACCATTACCTTGATTCAGCAATATCGCAGCACCACGACACGCGACAACCATTACCTTGATTCAGCAATATCGCAGCACCACGACACGCGACAACCATTACCTTGATTCAGCAATATCGCAGCACCACGACACGCGACAACCATTACCTTGATTCAGCAATATCGCAGCACCACGACACGCGACAACCATTACCTTGATTCAGCAATATCGCAGCACCACGACACGCGACAACCATTACCTTGATTCAGCAATATCGCAGCACCACGACACGCGACAACCATTACCTTGATTCAGCAATATCGCAGCACCACGACACGCGACAACCATTACCTTGATTCAGCAATATCGCAGCACCACGACACGCGACATCCATTACCTTGATTCAGCAATATCGCAGCACCACGACACGCGACATCCATTACCTTGATTCAGCAATATCGCAGCACCACGACACGCGACAACCATTACCTTGATTCAGCAATGTCGCAGCACCACGACACGCAACAACCATTACCTTGATTCAGCAATATCGCAGCACCACGATGCCTCGACTGATAAGCATGGGCGAGGCCTTGTGTCATGCGTAAACCCTCATGTTAAGCCATTAGCTCTGCGATAAATAGGGAGTCCGTCTACTCCCTGGTTTAAGTGGTTTTATTTGTATGTGGTGGATAATTAATACGTATACCTCCAAACACTTTTAGTGACGCCGCCATCTATCTGGTGACCACCTTATAATCAGCGCCATGGGAGCCGTGCTGCTGTCGATCCATCTCAATACACGGCGCGACAGACACGTCTGTCTGCCCACACCCGGGCTGCTTCTCACGGGGGCCATTTTTGGCAGTGTCAGCCAGTGGTTTAGTAATTGGGAACTATCAACAAACTACAGATCAAGATACATTAAGTGTGGAGAGATGTCAATGGCCATCAATTAACTTCAAAACAACGAGCCAAAGAACATGTCGGAGTGAGAAGTGACATGTCTACGCCAGTCGTGTATTTGATATTTGGTGTAGACATGTCAGTAATTGGAAGATTTATTTCGATCAGATGTTCATCCCTTGTTTAATTGATGCATTTCAGACTCTGACGTTCTCTTAGAAGCTGTTATGTGGCTGATTGCTGGTGAGGAATCGTTGCGGCCATAATACACATCTGTATTATTTCACATGAATTGCTTCACTTAAAAAATAAATAAACTATTTTTGAATATAATTTTTAACGTCAATGGCCTATTCCTAAAAAGAATAACAAGAAGCAACATTCACCTGGCTGTCACAAACACGTATTACTTAAAAATATGACGGTTGCAAGTTATATGCTGAAATGAAGCATAGCACAATTAACGAAAACAAATCCTTGGTGACTCAACGGGGATTTTGGTAAATGTGAAGGACTTCATACAATAATACATATTTGAGGACAACGCCTGTTCTTCAGGGTGACTGACAACTCAAACACAATATATTTTCATACACAAAAAATATTGGATATGTACTATAACTATGCAAGGCCTTCGAATCATGTACCGTGTAAAACTAATGCATGTTTGTTGAGGCTGCTCTCACTATCACATGGTTGTAAGCTTATGCATTCTACGGAATATGATGATGCAATGATTTCGGCCTTTTTGATGCAATGCTAGGTAGCGTGAATAAGGCACTGTATGTGAAGATCACAGCACATAATATTGCATAAACAACAGCTCCCGATTTCAAGGCATATCAAGTTCAATGGCTGGCAAATCGAAAGTGGCCGATACATTCGTAAGAACTGGGCACAACATAACCTCTGGGTGATCACATCTCGTGCCACTGCCTCCAGGTGTTAGGAACATGATCACTGACAGCGCCCTGGTCTGACCCCCAATGTCACGGGATGGCACCGGTAATGATTTCGCTTCTCCTGGACAATATCTTCAATATCCCATCTCTTTCACTGTGCATCTCTTCGCACTGGGGCCCGACAGCGGGATCTACATAGCGACAAGTATTGGGTGTGGCATTTGGTGATATACTGCTATCATTCCTTTTATAAGTATTTACACAAAGGCGTCTCAAAGGAGATAGGACGTATATACAGACGGTATAGGACGTATATACAGACGGTATAGGACGTATAGACAGACGGTATAGGACGTATAGATAGACGGTATAGGTCGTATAGACAGACGGTATAGGACGTATAGACTATAGACAGACGGTATAGGACATATAGACTATAGACAGACGGTATAGGACGTATAGACAGACGGCATAGGACGTATAGACATACAGTATAGGACGTATAGACTATAGACAACGGTATAGGACGTATAGACTATAGAAAGACGGTATAGGACGCATAGACAGACGGTATAGGACGTATAGACATACGGTATAGGACGTATAGACAGACGGTATAGGACGTATAGACAGACGGTATAGGACGTATAGACAGACGGTATAGGACGTATACCGTCTGTCTACTCACATACGGTATAGGACGTATATACAGACGGTATAGGACGTATAGACAGACGGTATAGGACGTATAGACAGACGGTATAGGACGTATATACGTATGTATGTATGTATGTATTAACGTAAACAGACCGTTCCACACGACAGGGTTATTCTTCGGTCTTCCATACATGAACATAAAAATGAGTGAGCTAAAACAGTAAAAAGTGAGCTAAAACAGTTTGCCCTGTTTTGCCGACATCGTACAATTATTGAGCAAGTGTAAAATCTAATGGGCGACACTGCATTCAGAACACACTGAGATTAAATATGCGCATTGTATGAATGGCTAGCCCTATACAAGAATGTGCGCTTTCCGTGATTGTTTCTAGGTCGAGGCAAGGCTAGATGTTTCGATTGTCGGGTATCACGCTCCAGTATTTCGTAGTTGAACTGGATGCGCGACGCCAACGACGAAGGTTTCGCTCTAGTTATAACCTTATGCAACATGCACAAGTCAGAGTATTTTACTAAATCTAACGCATTTAGCCAACCTAATTCACGCAATACATCAGAGATGTGGTCGTATTTCCTGCGTCCTGATATGACTCGTGCGGCAAAATTTAAGATTTTTTGGATGTTCTTAAGAGACGTCACACTGGCACTGCCATACACTTGTACACAGTATCTCACATGTGATAGCACCAGACAATCGACAATGCGCGGCAACACTTCAGCGGGCAAGGCATGCTTTACATGGCTTAATCCGATCAAAATTCCAAAGCAGCGATCAGTGATGTTTTTTATATGATATTCCCATGACAATGTTTCATCCATCACCACTCCTAAATTTTTGACTTTGTTGGAACATTGAATTTGCTCTCCCATAAAATAAAATAATGGGGGCTGCGCAATACGCTTTAACTGCCTCCTGTCTCCACACAAAATAAATTCAGTTTTTGCCGCATTAACCTTCATGCCATGTTGTTGGAACCACGTTGACATCGTTACTAGCAACTCTTCCATGCTCCTTTGTAGTTCCCCAATTTGATCTCGAGGGCCTGTGACAGCGAGCTGTGTGTCATCGGCATAACGCACCGATGTGACCTTGAAGCCATTGATTTGAGCTGGAATGTGGCATGCGAGATCGTTGCTAGCAATGTTGTACAGTAATGGGCCGAGACAAGTACCCTGGAAAGTCCCAATTGTGATAGGAAGTGGCTTTGAAAAACTTTCCCCTATTTTAACCCGTTGTACGTGTCCGTGTAGGTAGCTTTTAAACCAGCCTGATGAAATTTGCAACAATTCTAATTTATTAATGAGCGTTTTGTGATCAATAACATCGAAGCAGCGACTCAAATCAATGAGAACCAATATGGAAATTTGGGATCGATCCATGCCCCTGAGAATTTCGTCAGTCATTGTCAATAGGGCGGTACATGTCGAATGTTGCGGCAAGAAACCATGTTGATCTTCGCTCAATAGATTTTGGCTCTGGGGTAGCTTGTCAACTGTTTTTGTACTAACTTTTCTACTACTTTGCATATACCAGGAACTTTCGTGATAGGTCTAAAATTTGATGCTTTAGATGGATCGTCTCTTTTAAATAGAGGAATGACTGTCGCCCTTTTCCAGGCAGAGGGCACGGTTTCAGAGACAAAGCTAGTGTTAATGATACGTAAAAGGTAGCGTCCAATTGCATCAAATGTCAGTTTTAAAATTTGGATTGGGACGTCGCCTTCTATTGAAGAGTCTTTGTTGGGTAGTGAAAATAAAGCACACCTTAGTTCAGTCAACGTGACTGGTGTGAGCCTCATTGACCCAGCGTTGACCCTAGGTAGTCGAGTAAAAAGCTTCTCTCGGCCCGAACGGTCGAAGTCGGCAACCACCTCGTCTCTAGTGTGTGTACCTACTGCTGTAAAGTAATCGTTCAGGTCATCTGGTGTTAAATTTTGCGGTTGCTTTGTGTATCCACGTTTAGGTGCAATTACATATTTTAATTTCTGAAACAATGACGAGGATGTTGAGTTGTGGACGCGGTTTGCTATATCTGCCCGACAGTCTTTGCGAATCGCCCGTTTAGTTAATGTGTTGATTTCCTGATACGCTGGATCGTTTGTTTCTTTATATCGTTTGCGCTGCTTCATCAGATTGAGGGTTTCATTCGAAACCGGTGGGGGACGGGGGTTGTGAACTCTAAATTTTCTGATATGAGCATGGAAGTCTAACATTTCGTTAAGCGTATTTGAAAAAGCCTCCCACTGCTGTTGACATGTTTCATTTTGTTTTACAACAGAGTGCCATCCAATGTTCCTTACATCAGTCAAAAACGCACCATTATCGAATGTTCGCCATCTCCGGCCCGTCCTGTACTGCGCCCTTTGTCTGGCTCGGGGCACCGTTACTCCCACACATACGCGACGGTGGTGACTCGCGTAATCATTTTTGGACAGAACACATTGTTAGTGATTGGTCGTTACACAACGAATCAGACATCAGCACAACATCAAGTAATGAGCGCGTACGGTCACGATAAAAGGTAGGTTCGCGTACTACACAGTTCAGCCCGTACCTTTCTAATTCCCGAAGCCTTTCATTTGCTGCTGGATTTGTTTGAGGGTCTGAATTCAGATCACCCGCTAAAATGATACGGTGAGATGAAGAGGCCGTAATTATTTGTTGGATTTGTTCCTCTAAATCGTTGAAATCCGCTTGAATTTGAGCGTGGTTTGATGAAGGTGGTCGATAGACACAAGCCAAAGTGGCTGCTTTCTTTTTGTCAATTTTCACCTTGACCCAGAGCGCCTATATTGGCGGATAAATGTTCCTTCACAAATATTGCGACCCCTCCTCCAGATTTTTTACGTCCTGTTTTTCTGTCCAGCCGAAAAAGGCGATACCCTGGAATTGTAATAAATCGGTCTGGCGTCGTTGACTTCAGATTGGTCTCAGTAAAACATAGCATTTCTGGAGACCGAAGGGAAACATCAGTGCGAATGTCCGGTAATTTTGGAAGAAGGGACTGAACATTTAACAGCTCCAGTGACAGTTTTCCGCGCGTCGTCGTCTCCGATGGAACGCCGTCTGATGCGGTGTTGTTGTCCGGGTGTGTGACACACGCTCGTCTGGTTTGCCTCTCGTTGAGTCGTGGTGGTTCGATAAATTGGCGTGGCGGCTGAGCGAGCGTTCTGTTGCGCTGTGGTGAGGTGTGGCGTCCTACACGGGAGGGCAACGCCCCAGCGTGCTGAAGAGGGTTGTCTGGATTCGGTGTTGGTGGACGCCCTACACGGCAGGGTGGTGTTACCCCAACGTCCGGAGCGGTTTGCTGTTCGCCGCTTCCTCTCGCTTTGGCTCGGCGGACCCTCCACCCGCCGCGACACCCGCGGTGTGCGGGCTGGCGGGAGCGGGCCCCCGTCACTGCCCCGTCGCCCGGCATTGTTGACATTAGCCGGGCGACGTCCCCTGGTCAGCGGGTCTCCCTCCGGCTGCCCCGGTTTCCATGACAACGGGCAGGGGGAGCCGGAAGGGTGAAGTCCTCCGCGCTGCCATCGCGCGCATACGCGTCGGAAAAGAAGTAGTTATGGAGAATTGACGCAGGAATCTTGAGAGAATTAAATAACAAGCCCTTCAATTTCACTGTTTCACTGTTGAGTTAAATTGGCACCTTGTCAACTCCAATATTGACACTTTCCACCGCTTTGACTGACCCAGAACTTCATTGAGACGGCTTGACGCAGTTAACACAGCTTTCGAAATATAAATCTTGGAACGTAGTTTTTGAATGATATACACAACTCACAGTACTTGCGGCGTTGCACAATGGTGAAGCTGATGATGATGAACACGTAGACACTAATTTTCACGAGGACTAGCGTTTAATTCCGCGAGTAGAACACAAACACTGCGGAGCGGCCGGGGGTCGCCTGTGTAGCGCGCGCGCCCGAACGACACAGTTACGTATAAGACGTATAGACAGACAGTATAGGACGTATAGACTATAGACAGACGGTATAGGACGTATACCGTCTGTCTACTCACATACGGTATAGGACGTATAGACAGACGGTATAGGACGTATATACAGACGGTATAGGACGTATAGACAGACGGTATAGGACGTATATACAGACGGTATAGGACGTATATACAGACGGTATAGGACGTATAGACAGACAGTATAGGACGTATAGACAGACGGTATAGGACGTATAGACAGACGGTATATGACGTATAGACAGACGGTATAGGACATATAGACAGAGGGTATAGGACGTATAGACAGACGGTATAGGACGTATAGACAGACGGTATAGGACGTATATACAGACGGTATAGGACGTATAGACAGACAGTATAGGACGTATAGACAGACGGTATAGGACGTATAGACAGACGGTATATGACGTATAGACAGACGGTATAGGACGTATAGACAGACAGTATAGGACGTATAGACAGACGGTATAGGACGTATAGACAGAGGGTATAGGACGTATAGACAGACGGTGTAGGACGTATAGACAGACAGTATAGGACGTATAGACAGACGGTATAGGACGTATAGACAGAGGGTATAGGACGTATAGACAGACAGTATAGGACGTATAGACAGACGGTATAGGACGTATAGACAGACGGTATATGACGTATAGACAGACGGTATAGGACGTATAGACAGACAGTATAGGACGTATAGACAGACGGTATAGGACGTATAGACAGACAGTATAGGACGTATAGACAGACGGTATAGGACGTATAGACAGAGGGTATAGGACGTATAGACAGACGGTGTAGGACGCTTCAATTACCTGCCGTGCAATATCCCTCGGATAATAAGGTAAAACAGGAAATTCATTCTGACCTACAGGCGTCAGCTTATCTTCGTTTTTTTAGAACAGTGACAACGTAACTGAATCTTGGCGTTCTTCTGACACCGTCCGTTCGACTTGTGACGCTTCACCGTTACGCACGGTTTATGTCACCAACTCAGCCGTGCGTACGACGCTTGCCCTGATAGTGTTACGAGCTTGGAAAACGTGGTCTTCAAACCTGTTGGAACTAGATTCCGCGCAGGCATCCGCAGCAGCTTGAAATCAGTGACAGGGAAGGATTACAGAAGATGAAACGGCATACGGAAGTGATGTGTGGAGGCTGATACTACTGCCATTGATCACAAGGAAAAAAAAGCATCCAGTTCTACTATATTTGCCACTGAGACTGCGAGTGATATCGATGTATGACGGCAAATTGTACGCTAGTGCACGATTTTATAACATCTTGAGATAGAAGTGCACATTTTACTATGACAAAACATTCACAAAATGTCCTTTCCGTAACCAGAATACACATATAATACAGCTCTCTAAATTTGTCACGTACTCATGTACCGCGCAGGGGAGTCGGTTGCCATACCTATGCCCCTTACTCCACACGGAGTATTGTGTGCCAAAATCCCCAAGTTAATTTATTTCAACTAGGAAAGTGGGATGTTTGGAGACAAAAATATAATTATTATGTACAATATACATAGTATAAATTGACTTTTTCGCCAGTTTTAAACATTTCATGACGAACAATAACTATGACCAACCGGTTTTGTGTGTGCTAGACATCGTGTCAGACCAAATCAAAGAGGCATTCCTACGGCGGGGGCTCACCGCATCGCTCAAAGTACACCGTACACCACTTTTGCAAAACCAACTCACATCTTTATAATAGTCACAGACAAGCGGATGTGGGTGCTGGCCAGTTGGAAAACACAGACCGGGTGTCGATCAGCTAAATGGCCAGTGGCGGCTCCCGCCTGGATCACCGTTATGATTCGCTGTAAGGTGCAAGCACAAAGCCCTGCTAAAAATGTTACAGCTGTTGCACGTTAGCAATGCAGCTGGCAACATGGTGTTAAATGGGCAACATGGTGTTAAATGGGCAACGGGTAGTATGTTTAGCTGGACTGCACTTGTACTATAACACTTTATTTAAGCAGCATGATGGCACTAGGATTGTGTTGAGCGGAAACAAGCTCGGATGTTTTTTAGGTTGTGTTTACAATATTTCGTAGCCGACTGTTGGCCTTCTGTTTGGGGATAATGTTGGGATACAAAATAGAAGGCTGACGGACAATGCATTTATGACGTGCCAAATGATTATCTGATCCAGCTTCATATGTCCCAGTGACCGGTCTCATGATACACTACAATGTTATTCAGTTTATTTCAATAATTGAGTGATACAAAAATAATACTGCTAAGAACCATTTTTGTGTGCAAATAAGTTCAATATTCCGGTTGACTTAGTAGCCACTGACAAGCCTACGTGTCATTTCGAGACTGTGACAATGGAATGCAGACTTTGCAAACGTACACGGCATATACTCAAGGTCATTTCGAATTGTATCCATTCACATCATTGACACAGAAACTATTGTTTGCACATGCATATGAACAGCACTGCGCTCTACCACAATTATGAGAGCAACGTTACTGGCAACCATTCACCAGGAAAGTGCATAGGCTGTCGTTTTAGTTAAGCTGTCGTTTTAGTTAAGCTGTCGTTTTAGTTAAGTTTATTAAGCGTTATGTGATAACCAATCCTCTGCCAGTCGACCCACCCGGTTACGATCACATTACTGCTGTGAGGATCACATGCCCGTGGTAGCCGCGGAGCTCGCGATCGGCTTACAGAGCACCGCAACAGCCCCAGCCTGTCAGACTGTCGATCAACAGGCTGACAGCCCCGGCCTGTCAGACTGTCGATCAACAGGCTGACAGCCCCAGTCTGTCAGACTGTCGATCAACAGGCTGACAGCCCCAGCCTGTCAGACTGTCGATCAACGTACGCCAGGGAGACGGTGCGCGCTTTCAGGTCGACCAGCGCTGGCGTGTGTTGGGTCTGGGGACCTCTGACCTCTCAGGTCGACTAGCGCTGGCGAGTGTTGGGTCTGGGGACCTCTGACCTCTCAGGTCGACCAGCGCTGGCGAGTGTCGGGTCTGGGACCTCTGACCTCTCAGGTCGACTAGCGCTGGCGTGTGTTGGGTCTGGGGACCTCTGACCTCT